>JARJDW010004139.1:0-10571 GCA_030264715.1 Adinopsis sp. GC000173
ATCAAAACTCTAATAAGCATATTAAAAACAATTGATTTTGTTTACTTAATGCTTGTTGTCTAATAAATATCAACTAATTTTCACTTATATTTTTTCGTGAGCCGAATAATCAATGCGCACGAAAAAAATATTAATTTTAGTAATTTAATATATTATGTGACCTAAAAAAAACTAATAAGATCGTGCAAAAAGTTAATTTTTATATATTAGTGGAGAAACAATAAAGTTATGTTTCCGTAGTTGTTGTTGTTGTTGTTGTTGAGTTCAATTTTCCGAACGGAAATTGGCTCCTAATTTAAGTATTCGTTCACGATTAGCCTTTGTCCTATCAAATAAACTAATTTTCTTTTGTTTTCTGAGCCACGCGCGCGCTTGATTAAATCACAAACACACAGGAACGGAGAAAACGAACGAGAAACGTCGAAAAAAAAACTTCGTTTCGTTATTGTATTATTAAATTACATTATTGATTAGTCGAATTTGATTTGATTAATATTTTCATTTCCCGATGATGTTTCGGTGCATAGTTTTGTAAGCTAATGGACGATAAACGACAAATAATACGATTTAGTTTGAAACGAAGGTGATGACTTGTACGTTTTTAGTCCACAATTTTCCGGCAGATGAATTTTTTCATCGGCGTAATTAGTTTCTATTTTATAAACACAAAATTGTTTTGCAATGATGATGATGATGATTATAAAAAATAAAAACAGCACCGTCTTCGTTCATCGCTCGCTTTACGAAAAAAGCTCTTTTTTTATATATCGCTCGGTTAAAATTTAATTTATCCGCATATGTACACAGAGCGCAGAAACAACATAGATTTTATTAATAAAATTTTATAAAATCTCATTTAATATAAATATAAGCGAATGAGAAAATGCAGCAAACAAACTCGAGGCGGAGTACAGCAACAACTACACAAAACGACGGCAAAAATGTCTGTATGTACCTATATGTACGTGTGTATGTGTGTGTGTACGGGGAGAGAAACAAAAGAGTAATTTCATTCAACATAGTGCATATAAAAAAACTTAATCTTGCTAGTTGCCGTTGATAATAAGCTTGTAATTTAACCGCAACATAAAAATTGCCAATTAAGCGAATGTAACTAAAATAAAAGAGGAATGCACGCGGCGGCGCGGCGCTCAATTCGTGTGCACAACGCAAACTAATTAACTCAAATTAAATTTTAAATGGACGGTTTTCTAATCAGTCGTAAGTAGAAGAGATGATACAAATACAGGCTAAGGTAAAAAATATGGGCAACCCTTAAAAACCTGCATATACGATACCGCATTTTTTTAAGTATTTGTTATCATAAAGTACCCAGTTTGAAAACTTACGAAGTACATTTTCAGGGTTCAAATTACTTATTGGAAACATGTTTTTTCATTATTTCTTATTAACTATTTTTGCTTTCAAACTATGCAAATATGTTTAAAAACACTTTTAGAATACCAAACATTACAATTCGATGTTTAAATATGGGAAAAAATAAAATAAATCGTTGGAGGATAAGTTCCAAATATGGATAGCCTCTATGCGATACCCATTTTTTGACTTTTAGGAAAACTAGGAGCTTTACTAAGTATATTACAAATGTTATAATTACTTTAATATTAAAGGCATGTTTTTATTAGTTTTTTATAAAATAAAGTTGCTAATATTTACTATTTTGTTTTAAACTATGTAATTATGTTTACAAACACTTTTAAAATACTAAACATTTCAATTTGATGTTTAAATATGGTAAAAACATAAAAAACCGTTGCAGGATAAGGCCCAAATATGGACAACCTTTAAAAACTTACTTAAGCGATACCCATTTTTAGACTTTTAGGAAAACTAGAATTCTCACGAAGTATATTTCAATGATTAAAATTACTTTATTATTGAAAGCTTGTTTTTTCATCATTTTTCTATAAAATAAAGTTGCCAAAAATTTGCAATTTTGTTTCAAACTGTGTAATTATGTTTAAAAACACTTTTAAAACACCAAACATTACAATTCGATGTTTAAATATGGCAAGATTGTAAAAATATCGTTGCTAGCCCAAATTTGAACCACAATTTCAAAATAAAATCGATTTTTAAAAAACTCGTTTCAAGTACTACGCCATATATCGATGGCTAATTAGTTAGAGAGGTCTATCCATGCATCATATGTTGAAAATCTGTAAAAGCATGGGACCACAAACATAAAAATGTAAATGGTAATCCATATTTAAACCATAGAAATACTTTTTGAAGATTTTTTTGGTGGCGGCAATGTGTTAACGGCTTATAAGCCAAATCGCAGATTAATTATTGCGTTAATAGTCCAGTAACTAAACGATATTACCTACTCAACTATGCTTCGGCTCGGCCTAATAAAGCATTAATTATTGTAGACATTACTATTAATATCCATTAAATTTGAATGCGTAGAATTTAATAATCAGCAAAATTTTACAAGCATTCCATGTGCTCATTGATTTTTGTCAAGGCAAGTACGCATTTTTTATTTTTTGAAGAATTTCAAGCAAAAGTTGAAAGGGTCGTTGCATTCTAAAATTATATATATGAAATTTATTGATTTTTTATGAAAAATGAATACGCCAGCTCAAAAGGCGTATTCGCAGCCTGTAATTCATTCACTTTTGTTAAGATACGTGAACTGAAAGTGTTACCGCACTTTAATATTATTTATAATAGAGTATCACAGCTCAAAAATAATCGGAATTTTACTATAAAAAGTAGAAATTAAGAACATTTTGATAAAATTAAAAGTATTTTCTATCATTCACTAATCATTAACAATAAAGAAGTAAAGTCATTAGTTTTTTGTGTGTGACTGGTAGTAAGCACGCTTAAACTATTTTAATAAATTTCATTATCTTAGTGGCAATTAATTTTGTTGATAAATTTTGAGTCATTTTGCGTTACAAACAAGACATTGACCAGATTTACGTCAAAAGTTTTAATTTCTCAACAACAAATTCTCTTATTGTACGCGAGATAAGATTACTTTGCAGTGAAGAAATCAATAGCAAACAATTTAGCATTTACTTTATGATTTTATTTTTATAAAAGAATAATTATGAATTTTACTAGGAATATTATTTAGTAAGTGTCACTTATGTGCATACAGATAAACACTAAAATTATTATAAATTCTATAAAATATTACTTTTCAATGAAGTTAGGTATCAGATTGGAAAAAATAATAAAAAATATTTTATGGGAATAAGAAATAAATTAAAAGCAACAAGTCAAGATTAAAAATGTAGTACTTCAGAAATTATAATTTTGCAAGGAAACATTATTAACAATATTGTTTAGTAGTTGTTTTGTTTGCATGTGGTGACATGTGTTTAAATTGTTTTAACTAGAATTTTAGTTTGGAGTTAATTTTATTACTAAACTGTGACTCGATTTTCCGTCAGAAACAACGAGTTGACGAGGTTCCGTGAAAATGTTTCAGTTTCACACAACAAGTCCTTCAAATTAACACTTTCCAAGAAATAAAACAATATTGAAAATAATAAATCAATAGCCAACAAGTTTAAATTACAATAAAGGTCCTTGGTATGTTTACAAAATTTTATAAAACGGCCAAGCAGAGATATTTTCATTTTTCTTTGTATGTATATTGCATTACTACGGATTACCAGCTTGTTGCTATAAAAAGCATAAAAGAAAAAATGTATTTAATTAAAAATAGCATTACGTGTTTCATTGATATTATAATGAAGACAAAAGTTTAAATTATTATAAATAAAATTTTATGATTAAATAGTGACTCATTTTAACGCTAGAAACTAGAAGTTGATGAAATTTACGTGGAAATGTGTTAACTTCACACAATAAATTGATTGAAATTAGTAGCTACTTTCCGGGAAATAAAGTCAAATTGAATTTTAAAAATCAATAGCAAACATTTTAACATTTACTTTATGTATTTTAATTTTTTGAAAATGTATTCTACTCAGAATATAATTGTTATTTTTGTATGGTGTAATATTTTTGCCGCAGGAGTTAATGAGATTTGAGTGAAAATGTTTCAATTTCACATAACAAATCTTTTTAAATTAGAAGAAAATTTCTTTCCGAAAAAGTCATATTGGAAGTTAGCAAATAAGTTGACATTAACTTACTTTATATAATATATAATAAATTCATACAATGTGCGTTGTATGGGATATATGTATTTTATGTAAAATTATAATTTTATAGTAAATTTTCATATTGAAAATTTATACAGTCAGTAGCATCATATAGTATATATCATTACCTATATCAAATTTACCTTTTTGTATCTCCTGGTACACATATGTACTATCGAACGTGGGTCAAAGCAATTGTTCGCTTACCTGAAATTTGACAGTTTTGACTGTTTAAAGAGAATTTATTATTTATGACATGGATTAGTTTCACATAACCAACAGTGGATCATTCGCTTTGATCCACGTTCGATAGTACAACTAAAATTTAATTCAAGCCTAATGTTTTGCAACTTTTATATTTTCTAATCTTCAAAATGTGCTATTAAAAGTGTTTGTTGTTACTCTCGTATTTTAAAATTATTATATTAACCAGAATTTTAGTTTCCAGTTAGTTTTCCAAATAAACTATGACTCGATGTTATTCCCGCTAGTAGAAAAAAATTAATAATGTATAAAGTGTTGCATATATTAAAATTCCTTATCGTTATCTTTTATATGCGCGTTCCAAATGGTTCGCGCTGTTTGTGTGCATGGCGAAAAGAGAAAGAGATAGGGTGTGTGTGAGAGAGAGAGAGGATGAGCGTCGTCGTATAAAGTATAGACTTTTAATTTCAATTTAAGATGAGATAAAATCTTGCAGTTGAATTCGTGTTTTGTTGAAATGGAAACGAAGCGGCGTAAAGCAGTATTAAATAAAAAAAATTGCATAAAATAAAACGAAGAAGGACACAATATTGCGTAATACCATCGCCATTAAATTGAACACTTTTCTAATTTCGATCTTTGTCGCACAATCGAGGACGCATCGCGTTCGCCCCCCGTTCATTCACTTGTTTTGTACCGCTGCCGGCTGACTGCTGCGATTCTTTGCGAATTTTCCCTCCTTTTTACTACTTTTCCCGTACAACGAGCCGGAGCAGCGGCGAGAAGGAGTACATGCCTTTCAACCCTTGTCAAACGAACGATGCGATAATTGAAATGAGGGGTTCCTATTTGTATCGTTTCGCATTTTTTACTCCTCATCACAGCACGGCGCGCCCTCTTTCAATGCGATTCGAAGGCGAAAGCGCAATAATGTATTAAAACGTAATTTTAATATTTCCTGACTATTCATCAAATAAAATAATGGCTGCGAATCGAAACGGGCGCACCACCCCCGCCGCTCTCTCGCCGCCGATAATTTTCTCACTTAAAATTCAATAACTTTGAGACATCTACATTGATAAGAAACAAATTAAAATTTCACGCCTTTCATAACAATTTAAGCGACTTTAACATTCGAATTATTTGATTAATTCAGCATTGTGCAACGTTTAATTAAAATTCTAACTCATTTTATTAATTGCATGAACGATATAGTTGGGGAATTAATCAATCATTGCAAAAATGCAATTCGTATAGGTAGTACGTATATATATATAGGATGGTGTTTTAATCAATGTTGATGCAATGTGTCGTCTCATCAGCCAGAGTAAACACCGTTTCTATTAATTCAAACAAGGCACGAGCGGAAAAAAAGTTGTAACAAAAATGTTATGTAAGCTTGACTGAATGGCGGGCGCGCTCGGTTGAAAAACAGTGGCAGATTTTTTGCCGTATATATATGTATGTATGTTTGTATGTATGCGTTCGTTCGTTCATTCGCGCTCGTCACTATACAAAACTAACACAAGAGTGAAGTGAGCTTCTAAATGCAGAAACACTCCCACATAGCGTTCCGGATATTAATTTCCCACTGAAAGTAATTACACTAGTCGTGGTTAATTGATGGTGTATTTTTTCCCTATGTGTGCGCGTCGGCAAGCGAAAAAACGAAGGAATGGGAATGGGAATGTGTCGGCTTCGTCAGCGCGAGGCAAAAGTTGCGTTTTTGACTCGAGAAAGTTGAAATGCGAACTAATTTGCGCCTGGCTGGGAATGTAAATGTTATTAATTATGAATAAAGGCAAGGATTCTGTTCTTTTTTTTTCATTCTCTATTTGTTTTCTTGCATGTTTACCATTTCCATTGCATAAATTGTGCATGCAGGAATGTGCAAGTTGAAATTCGCAACTCCATAAAAATATTTACATTTTGCAGATGTTTTAATAATTAATGACGTAATTATTCAAATTATTCGAGGATCGTAAACATTTTTTCAGTCGCTGCTGCAATATGACAACTATGCATAATAACGTTGCATAATAAAAATTACTATTAGCTTTAATGTTGCAGCATTAAAATTTTAATACGAGTTTTTTTTGTCAAATAAGTTATAAGTCCGACCTAAAAATGGACCGTTTAATTGCCAACAATAATGTAAACTACTCGTAAAATATTTGATATGGCAATAAGCTCATGATAAAATTATTTGCCTATAAAGTGTTTGGCAAATACATAACGATAAACTGCATGCTGGACAGACATTGATTTTCTAATAAAAAAATCAAAATTAAAACGTCATGTGTTACATGTAATTAACCAGATTTTTTCATTTATAAATCACTTTTTAAATAATATTATTTCAAGACATTTTTTCATATTCAGTGCTGGATTAACCAAATAACATATTAGACAAGTGATCAGGGTCTGTATTTGAAAAGGGTTAGGATTTTTTAAAATAAATATTATCTATTACTGTATTTATATCTGATATTACTCTTTATTGGCTCTGTTATTGGTAGTAAGGGTCGAGGAAGACGTACGAAATTTTTTAGCATATTTACTCTCAAAATAGCAACTCTAGGATGCAATTAAAGAAGACAATGAAATAAATATAATCGATATGTTAAAAGGTCCGAATTTTGTAGAATGCCAGTTGAATTGCTAAATCCCTGTTTATATTAATATTTTAGGATCGATAAGAATGTTCAAATTACTTCAGCATCTTTACTCCCTATAAACTAGATATCAACTATAACAAACAATTCAAAGACATTGGCTAAATTTTGACCAATATGCCAAAAAAAATTGTACAAGGCTAGATAAAGATTAAACCCAGCTCTGATCATATTCATATCTTAGGGCCAATGAAAATGTTCGAAAACCATCCGCATTTTTACTTCCTAGAGAACAACTCTAGGATGTAATTATTGAAGGCATTAGAAGAATTTTGGCATATAAATAAATATACTAGGTAACTGTAAAATAGCACTTGCCTGCCAAATGACGTACAATATTTTACATTTCGACAAATTATTTTTGCAAAATATATATAATGATGCAAATAGTAAATATTACTGAGAAACTACTTTATTATTTAAAAGTTGGTATGTATCATGATCAGCATCGCCAACCATAAAATTCTAAAAAACGTCAAAATTAAAAGATCGCAAAAGGGAAAATATAGTTATAAAATTAGTTAATTTTAAAAACATAATCTATTATGTTTATCAGATGCAATGATATATGATTGATAATAGGTTAAACAGGTTCAATTCTCAACCTAAAAATATGCAACCACGTATGCAACTAATCTGGGAACTTTAAAAATCAAAGGTTGGCAGTTCGGTACTTAACCCACATAACCTAACCCTAAGACTTTTTCTACTTTTTCTTTACACTTTACCTGCCGCTACACGTACCTAGAGATAGATGTAAACAAGCAAGACAAGGACGGAGGCATGTAAATATATTTTTATTTAATAGTATTGAATATACGTATGATCATTAGAAATATATCAGTTATGTTTACAATTTTTATTTTGCACATTTTTTTGAATGAAATGTAAAATTAGAGTGTTGGAAGTAGGTATGTAGTAAAATATTAGATTTATTATTGTGCATTCGCATCCACATTACAATGAAATAAAATTTTATTATGTAATCGTTTCCTGCACAAAGCAAAAATAATTATATTTGGCTGAATGTAGTATTGCCAATTTCGGCGCATTGCTTGTCTAATTTTAACCAGAAAATTAAATTAGACGCAATTTCTCGCACATTATAGTCATTTCAATGCTAATCAACGCAAGCACTATCAAATTAGCTAAAAGTCCCATTTGACCTAAAACCCTTTACAGCGCAACCTCATTAAAACCAAACCCCAAATCCCCGTCACAATCGGCAACAGTAACAGCAACGGCAACAGCAACAACAACAAACGCAAATATTTTCCTCGGCTATACGCTTTTTTAATATTATCAATACGGTGATAGTGATCCGTATAGCGTGCGCCCGTCCGGACGCCCGCACGCAAGTCTTTCACGTATTTTTATATCCCGATCCACCACGTAGTGTTCCCCGTCAAATATTATACGTGGCGGCGTACTGTCAGTCAGTCACTCAGTCGGTGAAAAAAAGCGATTCGGTGAAATAAAAACGCCGGTTGGCGTTTATAAAAGTCAGACAGGTTAGGATATCAGACACATACACGATTGTTTTAATAGAGTTGCCTGCCCCAATAAATTCAAGACGAGTTTTTCCGACCACAATCAACCCTCCTCCACACGGCACACACACACACAAAGAATAAAAACCAATTTGTGACCAATCAAATGCTGTCAGTCAAACAACACGCGCAGCCACACAGGAAACTTTTTTGAGGTTTATGTAACAGCGTACAATTTGATTATAACGCACACATATATACTGCAGCTATATATACACTGTGGTGCAACAAACAACGAACCACATTGTCACATTGTGTAAAAGTAAATTAATGCAAAATATATTTTATCGTAGAAAAATTTAAAAATAGTGCTTTAAAAAGTGAAGATTTAATATAATATCGATAAATTGCTTTTGCTACGAAAGATTTTTCTCTGTTTTGTTATAAAAAAAACTTGAATTTTTCAACTAAACGTAATATTTTTAGTAAATAGTGATTGTAATTGTTATAAACTTGTTTAAAAACGTTAAGTATATAAAATATTGGAAAATTAGAGATTTGAAATCAATATTTACTAATTTTTTATATTTTGTTCTGCATATAATTAGTAAAATATGTTTTGTTTTGCTATGAAACTTTAAAATGTATCAATTTTTATTTTTAGATCGTACAAAAAAACCTAATAAAAGTAAACAAATTTCCAGCGTACTTTAGGCTGTGAAAGCGAGCGAAGCGAAACTCCACCGCACCAGTCAACTGTTGTCGGTATCGTAGAAAAGAATATGAATTTTTATTTCGTAGCCTTTGTGTGGTGGCATCGAATGTGTTGCATGCATGAAAAGTTTTCTAATACACACATACACACATACACATACAAAACATTGACAGCTTTCCATCATATATTGTATACACATATTTCGCTCTTTCGTGCGCGCAGTATATTTTTATTCATTCCATTCGATGCGCGCTATACGTTGTTCATCAGGTCAATGCTTGAATACGCTCCTCTTTCCCATCAATAATAAATGCTTTATTTAACGTGCGCCGCCGATTAAATATTCATTCTACTTGCCGGCCGTCACATTTAAATTTTGTGTAAATCTAGCAATTAAGTGCGCCCACAGCGACGCTAAATCTTAATCGGCGCGCGCTGTGGTGTGTATGTGTGTTTTTTCGGCGCTCGTTATAATGGTGTTTGATCTGGGGGCGTATAAAAGTAATGAGATAACCTTCGCCATTAAATGCGAATCCGCAAATGTATTTTATTTAAATACTAGGCGATGGCGTTTAATTTACAATGCGACCGCGCACCGGTTTCAAATATACGATTCGAAAAAGAAACAAAACGCTAGTGTTACGAGACTGCCGAGGGAAGGAGACTCGTTGTCGAGCAAAACGGAATCCCCTTATAACAGCTCCATTATGTGGTGAATTTACACGGAAATACTATTTGTTCTTCGTAACTAAATGAGAATTAAATCTTATTATTATATATATACATATATATAGGTACGAATTTATTTCTTCACTTTTGTAATTCTATCAACGAAACCACTTATTAATTAATTTCGAATGCTCGAACATAACAACAAGGCGATATTAGAACATTTTATAGATCTAAGCAAAATCCTACGTGAACAAGTATAAATCTACTTAATATAGGCAGGATGTTTCATAAACAATGAAGAAAAATCTATTAAAGCTCTAATTATATTTTATATTGATAAATCAAATTTACCATAAATTAAAAATTAAAAATATAATCGAGTATATTAGGTTGGTGCATAATTATTGTAGCTTTTCTTGACGCCATTGTTTTTTTACAAAAATTGGCGTTTTGTTTATTATTTTTTCATAAAAGTAATCTTCTCTCTTTCTGGAACAAGAATGCGTACCAAAAATCATCTTTATATTCGCCATATTATACTCTAGCACTTTGAGAAAGGTTCGTTGAGATCGCGAAATGACTCGGCCGCCTTCCAACCTTTCTCAAAGGGGTAGAGCACAATATGGCGAACATGAAGAAGATGTTCGGTACGTATTTTTGTTCC
>JARJDW010004140.1:0-15992 GCA_030264715.1 Adinopsis sp. GC000173
TACTATGTACTTGTTAAGTTCACTATTATAGCTATTAGTAAAATTTTATGAGAAACGGCCACAAATATTGTTAGCGAGTATCAGCCATGCGTTAACTACAAACACGTGAGAATTTTTTTCTAAATGAATAACGAATTAGCATAACGTTCACTACATACTATACAAAAACATCTCGATTTTATTGTGTAAAGTTGTTTTACAACTGGCATAAGTAATATTGTTTAGAACAAAAANAAACACGTGAGAATTTTTTCTAAATGAATAACGAATTAGCATAACGTTCACTACATACTATACAAAAACATCTCGATTTTATTGTGTAAAGTTGTTTTACAACTGGCATAAGTAATATTATTTAGAACAAAAATTTTCATATTGTAATAAGTGAAATAATAATAATAAAAAATGCAGTTTTGTTTCAGTTTCCATTGCGTTATTACTATTAAAATTAATGCAGCCGTAGTAGTAGGTACTTTATTAAGTCATATTTTTGAAGTTAAATGAAGCATTCGGTCTTATATAGAAGATGGATGTTTATATTTTAGTGTAGCTGTAGTTATAAATAAAATTTTATTTCGGTGATATGTAGAAAGAAGAAAATGTCTTGTATAAAATTGACATTGATTATTGAATAAAAATACTATTTTTGTATCTATTCCAGAAAAATTCGAGGCAAACACTTCACGTATCAATCAATTTTTATATTTTATTTTAGGTATTTCATTGGAAATAAAATTGGATTAGCGTAGACTACTAACGAACTATAAGAATAAGAAACTATTGTTGATTCAGAAAAAAATAAAATGATACACGAAATTTTTGCAAGATCCCAATAAATATCGAATTTTTTAATGAGACTTTTGTACACATCATATTTAAACCTTTTGTTTTGTAAAATGAAATTTATGAAAATGTGGACCAAATCGAAAATATTGTCATAAACACAATAAATAGTAAGGTATTAGTGTTCAGTTCATGGTGAACATCTTGGAAATGATAAGCAGTTTACTAAAATTTTGACAGAAGTGAATAAATAAAAAAAAAATTAAGAATACATTTTACCTACTTAGGTAGGTATTAGTATCTCGTAAAAATTGGAAACATGCTGCAGGTAATTATTGCTATAACGCATATGCTATATACACATCGCATTTTTAATGAACCGTTTCTTCTTAGATATCGTATTTAAATCCCTTTTGTTAGAAATTAAGTGAAAATTCTAACAATATAACCCAAATTGAAAATATTGTAATAAAATGCAATAAAGGCCATCAACTATAACTGGGTATTATTTCATGGTGAGCATCTTGAAGAATTCTAATCACTTTTCAAAAATTTTAACAACTTTGCTATGAAATGAACACAATTATACATATTATTGTTGAATGAGAAACTAAATAAAGATTTATAGCAATACTCGCGGATAATCCGCAAACCAGTTAATCCCCACGCGGATAATCGACATTTACAAAACTATCAATTAGTATTACCTATATGTAAAATATCTGTCTTAAGCTATTACTAATTTTAATTATTTGCTCCACACATATATATCTATACATAGCATCGAAATTCAGATATTAAGCAAATTACGCGCATTTAAAGTTATAAATTAATATATAATCGAGCAGTGTGCAGTTGCATTAAACTGCTAAGCTTTCACTTACTAATTCAATGAAATAAATTGCATATATTTGCTGAAATACGATTAAGCATCGAGCACCTACACACACATAGACATGCCTATACCGACAACTAATATACATAGTAGAGCGAGTCGATTTTTTTGCGTTGAAATAAAATACACTAAAAGTAATTTGATCACATTAACTTTCTTCTCGTTTCAAAAGATATATAAAGTTTTCGATCATTTTTAATCTTCCTTCCAATTTCTCGTAAAAAAATAATCCCCAGATTAGAGATTAGATTAGTTTCTTATATAAGGATGTAACGGTATCATTCTAGACCATATAATCACTTTTGACACGATCACTTTACTTTTTCGCAAACATTGAAACAAACAGAGAAAAAGAACTGTTAATAAAACGACATTATACCTTTCTTTTATTTCTTACTACAACAACAACATTTTTTTCTCCAGTTCATGTTATTAATAAATTCTCACATTCTTTATTTACATATCGTATTTGCTATTTGATACACCAACGTTCATAGCAATAATTATTAACATATTCCCACCGTTCATATAAGTGTGCTTTGATTCACATAGGAATAGTCGGTGGAAGTTGTTGTTTTAAACTACTAATAGTTTACGTCAACAAAACAACAAGCAAATTAAAACTTTAATTACGAAATATATATATTTATATCCATCTGTCGTGTAAATGTACCTACTATTCGAAACTCTTTCGTTATATGGGCTAATTTAACAGAAAATTTACTTTATTCCAAAATGTTACTCAAAGGTCAGTTGAAGGCTACGGTAATAGGATGTAAGGAAGTATTGAAGCATATTAGACGTGAGAAAGAGGGTCCCCGCTTTAATAAATTTCGCTACGATTGAGCGCTCAAGCATAACAGTACTTAAGACGTAAAATTTATGCAGGCTAGACTTAAAGAAATGAATTATTCTTTCTGCTTACCAGATCCCAACCGAACGTAGGTATAGTATAATAATAATATTTATGTCAGACGCATCATCATTTACATATTTGCGCTAAATTTAAATGTAGATCGCATCAATTGAATTATAATGGAGTTTTTTTCTATATATGTGGGTTAATTGTAATTAAACTGACATTTCTAAAGCTCAAGACATGTTTCCACTTGGATTTAATTTAATTTCTTTAGAAGCGTCTAGGAGGTTCTTCACTATATTGATGTGGACTCTCAGCGCTATTATTCTGGTTTTTATATTACTTTTATATTGGTTTCGAATTTGGTTTTAAAGTCATGCCTAAGTGCTTGGATGGTGATTTTTGGTATAGAAATTAAATTTTATCTTCTTAATTACGTACAGCATTATTATCGAACTGCAATTGAAGATTTGAGCATTTATCTTGGGCTCTCAACAATCGTTAGCGTAAACAAAAGCAACAAAGTTATATTGCACTTGCGAATATTGTATTGTGTGTGCGATGTTTTTCCATCGTGCTGCTGCAAAAATGTGCAGAGATACGACAAAGTGCATCCTATAAAAATCTGAATGTTGTTATTTATATAAGGAACGAACTCTTCACGCCTCTTTGAAACTACTTCTTTCGTATCATATAATTCCTATGGAAGTGGTCATCCGTGCGTTTATGAAACTCAAGATCGCAATTCACGACGAACACATCTACGAGCCATTTTTTTGTAATTCCCTCTTGGACTTAAACATTTCGGAAGTCTGGCGTTCTTTATTTCGTCTATCAAAAACGATTAACATTAAAACAAACCAGAATTTAATTTATATTGTAAAGTATTTATTAATAAGTATAGTAAATTTTATTTAAAAATATTTATAGCCTAGTCATTAGAGTTTTTATACAAGTGATAAGTATCTAAATAAGTTTTATAATTTTGAGTGTCATATAATTCTTATGGAAGTGATCATCCGTGCGTTTATGAAACTCTAGATTGCCATTTACGAACGCGTCGACGAGTTTTTTTAATTCCCTTTTGGATTTAAACATTTTGGAACTTGCGCTTTTTATTTCGTCTACCAAAAAGCAACCTAAACAATTAACATTAAAGCAAGTCTGAATTTGATTTCTAGTTCATGTATAATAAAGTATTTATTAATAGGTATATGAATGATAACATTTGTTTTTGTTGGTTATAAGTTTTATAATTTTTCGTATCACATAATATCTATGGAAATGATCATCCGTGCGTTTATGAAACTCTAGACCGCAATTCACGAACTCATCTACAACATCTTTAATTCCCACTTGGACTTAAACAATTCGGAATTTATGCTCTTTCTTTTGTATACAAAAATGCAACAACCAAACCAATAAACATATAAATCCATCTGAATCCAACATATAGATAATTTATAAGAAAATGGTATATTAATATTCAATAATACTCCTAGTTTTTATAGAGATGTGTTTAATTAATTTTGTATAATTTTCTACTTTTTAGAACTTGCGAGTTTATTCATTTATTTATTTTTCTACAAAAATGCAACGATGAAACGATTAACATTTAATTGCATCTAAATTCAATTTATTTATAATTTATAAGAAAGAATTTATTAATAAGTACAGCGCAATAATTTTTATAAATGTTCATAGTCAGGCCATTATAGTTTTTGATAAAAGTGATATATTAATAATAAATAATAGGATTTATAAAGATGTGTTTAATTAATGTGCCGCCGAGTAAAAAATGCTATCAAAGAAAATTTAATTTAATTTTCTCTGCTGCACGGACACATCTCGATAAAAATCTATATGGATTTTATGCCTGTTATTATTGAAACCGATTAATTAGGGTTAGCTCGGATTGAAGATGAGCTAAATCCGATGAATTAAGTCTTAGTCAGTGCGGCAGTACCTACTTCGATTTTTTGCCGTAGTTTAACTTTATCCGAGCATAATTTTCACACTTGCAACTTTTGCGGGATTTAACGACTTAAAATTATTATGAAACAATTAGCGCATTGAAATTTTGCTATTTTGAAACTAATTTATTTGTTTTGTGTATTAAATACATAAAATGTTTACAAATAAATGCCAACAGCTATTGAAAAACTAACTAGTAAAAAAAGGTACAGTATCCATGCTGTTTAAAATAGGTATGTAAATTGTTGTGTGTACCAACCAACAGCAGCACTTCTATCTACATTACGGGAATAGTTTTCGCAATCGTTTGTAAAATAACACGACATTCCTTTTACGTAAAAATTAAATTAAATCTTCTAATGTGTAATCTATATGCTGCTATTGAGAAAATTAACTTCCACATTAAGTGCGCTGGTAGAATATTTTGACCACCGTATGCATGCTGCTGCCATTATTTTTGGGGGTGCATTCCAGCCACCATTTATTTCTTTGATAGTTCAATTAGAAAATTCTATTTTATTCTTAAACATTAAATTTGTTTCTTTGATTTGTCTTTTATGTTTTAATGAAATTCATCATTTTTTGAGTGAAAATCCGAAAAAAGCTACGTTATTTTCACGTTTTGAAGCAATTTTGATAAATATCTTTTAATGCTTTGATAGAAAATGTTGAAAATCAATAAAAAATCGTCAAAAACTTTCCACATCCGCAAAGAAAAATCCTATCCAAAATTTAATGTTTAAAAATCGCAAAAAGGGATATAGATTATATTTTCTATGTATACCTTTAAATGATACGCACTGAATATGTATATTACATAAAATTAAATTAAAACTTCTTTAAATATACAATTGAGAGAATTAACTTCATATAGACTGTATGCATGTGATGGAATTATTATGTTTAATTTTATTTCTTCCTTTGATATTTCGATTAGAAAATTTATTTACAATACCATTTTTATTAAATTACACCTGTTGTTAATAAATATTTTATATTCGATTAAACAATACCGCTGAATGTATAAATATAGTATACATCTATCTCTGCAAAATGATATTTGTTTAATTCACGAATATAATTTCGGTATCAAATTGGTTTTTTTGTGTGTTAATTTTCATAATAAAAGAAATTGAATTCATTGTCACAGTTTCGCACAATTCCTATTTAATCTTATTGAATATTTATTACTTCATTCCAATACGCTGTATTTAAATTTATATTCAGTTAAATATTTTATGAACATTTTAATAAAGTTGCGCCGAGCTCATGCTTTATTCTCTTTCTCGCAGAATATTAATCGAACCTATTATTATTATTGTTTATTTATTTTACACATACCTATATCATATTTGATTAATTAATATGTGCTTTATATATTGCCTTTTTGATGATGCTGGAATGACTAGCGGTTGTTTTTCGAAGCTTAAATATAATTGAAGGTAAGAGCAGCGGTATAGCGCAGGAAGAATATTATTTTAATTACATCAAAATATAATTTTCTGTTTCGTTGGAGATGTTATAGGAATTCTGTTTTATATATATAAATTAAATTAAAAGCACGAGCTTTATCAAATTTAAAACTAACTTTGAAGTTGAGTTGAAATTTATTGAAACATATAATGTTTAATTTTTAAACATATCAGTAACAAACAAGCAGTTTGTATGTGTGTGTGTGTGTGTGTGTGTGTGTGGAAAAGTTAAACTTGCACATGTGTCGCTCTTTAACTATTATATGACATGTAATATTATTTTAAATAAATTATGCGCTTCCTTCTTCCAGTACCGACTCCACTAATGAAGGTTGGCTGTAACCATTGCAAATTCATCCTATCTTTAGCTTTTCTTAAAAATGTCTGCGTGTCTAACCCGGTCCAGTCGCGAATGTTTCTCAGCCAGGATATTTGTCGCCTATCAGGACCCCGTTTTCCTTCGATTTTACCTTTCATAATCAGCTGCAACAACTCGTATTTATTGTTTCGAAGTATAGTCCAGAAAAAATAATGTCTTTCTCCTTTTAATTTAATTTTTAAACATATCAGTAACAAACAAGCATTTTGTGGAATTGTTAAACTTACACACGTGCCGCTTCAACTATTATATGACATGTAATTCTATTTTAAATAAATTATGCGCCAACAACATTATTTATATCCGTGTATATTCAATATGTATAGATTTTAGACGATGATTAGCATAAATAGTTGATAAGAATTTGCATGATAAATTGAATTTCGAAATAGTTTCGTGTAATTATTTCCCCCATCGCCATATAAAAAATGACATTTGCATTAAATACCAAAACCAGTAAATATACAAACTTTACAGACTGGTTTTTGTTAATTTACCATCTAATTCAATTCTAAATACGGCCAAGTTGGAAATTAACAAATCTAACCGACCGGTTAAATGTATCAAAACTAGATTAGAGTGGATCTAAAGTAGGTGGGCATATAGTCCATTCCATGTTTTTTAGAAATTAATTTATATATGAATATTTATTTGATGTGTGTATGTGAAAAGTTTTAGCGAAAATAATTAAAGTTGCCCAGCTAGCTAACATAGAATGTGTGTACTTTCATATCGTAGCTCATATATAGACATAAAATATTTTATGGACGCTTTTAAATGAAATAGGCGATGAATTTTAGTATTCGAAATGTGATAATAATATTTTAAACAAACCATTTTCAGTATGGCAGTATATATAGTAGTGCAAAATTTAATATGTCTACTCTTAAAACAATGCCAACAAAACATTAACATAACAATAAAATTTACCGTCAAACACAAACAGGGTTTTAATGGCAAGCAGGTATATAAAAATGTGTTATTGCTATATTAAATCTAGCAATAAAGTGAAAACCCCCAGAGCACGTCGCTATTTAATCCGCATGTTCTAATCATTTTAGCGTTGGTAGGTAATAGGAAGGAACCTAAACCTCGTAAAAGAAATGAATTTATTGAATTGAATATATAGAGTATATACTACTATATGTGTAATAAACAAGCAACTTCTAATTACACATGAAGCGTTTCCTTTAATAATTGTTCTGCGTTTTGCTTACCTATTCTCTAAGCTCTTATACATATACATTTTGCAATTAATGACACTTTGAAGTGTAGAATTTCAGTGCTGATTTATAACGCAAATTAGTTACGTACATTTCATTTAGCTCAAATTTCTATATTAATTTTATGTAAATTATATCAAATGGAGACTTTTAATTATTCTTAACTAGTTTTAGCAAATCCTTCAATTTTCCTTGTGAATCGTTCCAACGTAATTTATTGCTTTGATAAATCTTTTTATAGATTGGTTTAATTTACGATTTCGCTTTGATCAAATTAAATTGTTACACACATTTTTCTCTCTCTCTATTTATTGGTTATTTAATACGTTTTATTTTTTTCGGTTTGGAGAGTTTTTTTTTTGGGCGAGCGCGCAGTGGGCGGCGGTTTTTAAATTTTTGTTGAGTTTGTTCATTCATAAAAATGAACTTGTCGATGATGACCAAATCATTTTTAAGCTATAACCAACCGGCTTTTTCCACCCTTTCGAAAAACGTCATTCGCAGACTCTAGCAAATTTATTTACAGAGAAAAAAATTTTTGTTTTAATTATGCAAAAACCAAACCGACATAATTAACTTATGTGCATAGTGTGTGCAATGTTGGGAATAATTCACTATATATATATATATATGTATATATATCTGGAATAAAATTATATCAAATTCTTGTTTACATAATGCATACTGTTATTTGTTATAATGAAAATTTTATAATTCCTGTTTGCTTAATTAAAATTTAAAATTTTGTTCAGACAATTTTGCGTATACACACTACACTTCGTTGCTATGTACCTTGAAGCATTAAGTTTTAATAAAATATGAACAAAAATTACAATTAAAAAATCGATTTTAATCTAATTAACTTAATGAGTAATTTTTGAAATACTGAAAAATCTAATTTAATCATGAAAGCTTTTGTTTGCAGCATTAAAATGAATGTACTTAGGTATACATCTGGCGTGATATAAAAGAAGTTTATGATACAAAAATAAAATATTGTATATTTATTGATAATTATTAACTGTATTTTGTGATAAAATTATATTATTGTGCGAATTGTGTTAGAAAGTTGAATGAAATTTAATAAAAAACATTATATTTTATGCATTTTTTAGTTATTAGTTTTAGTTTGTGGGACATGTTTCGTCTATATGACATTATCAAGCATATAGCAATAATAATATACAGAGTGTTTATAAAAAACATGTTGTCATAAAGTTTTTAAGTTTAATAGTGGTGATCTGTTCAGGTCTACTTGATCATCTATTAATTCCACAACAATCCAATATATTAAATTGAATGATAAAATAAACCTTAGTATTTTTTTCGAAGTGCTATAAATTACTATAATATTTCCGACATTATCCATTGATAGTACAAGTAAATTAGTAATTAAACTAATAAATATTCATTTCGTAAGAAATAAAGAATTAACAATTTGTCTCTTGCACCCATAATATACATATACATACCTACCTACTGATGCAACGAAGGAAACTGATTTCTTCGATTGGAACGATTTGGAAGGTCGAAGTAGTTACTTTATGTTTCATTGGCTCGTTTTTGTTAAATCGGCATCTACAGACTAATATGTTGGGAAATATAAAAATGGCAAAACAATTATTTGATGAACAATTTTTAAAATAGTAAAAAATCTAATTTAATCATGAAAGCTTTTGTTTTCAGCATTAAAATTAACGTATCTGGCGTGTTATACAAGTTTATGATATATAAATGAAATATATTTATTGATGCTTCATAACTTTATTTTACCAGAAAAATATCATTGTCCTAAGTGTCTGAATGTACCAAATGTGCTTCGCTTAAAACAAGTATTTGATGAACAATTTTTGATATACTAATGAATGTTTATTTTTTTATTGATGATTCATAATTATATTTTGCAATAAAATGATTATTGTGCGAATTGTCGTAATGTATTATACCTAATGTGGCGCGCTTAAAACAATTATTTGATAGGAATTTAAGGCACATGTCATAGCTATATCAATTAAAATTTATCATCGCCTATCAAACATAATGCATTAGGTTATTAGGCATCTTCAAATGGAACATTAAAACTTTGGATAGTAGTTTATCGCGCAATATGAAAAGTAGGCACAATAATTAACGACTTTGAATAATTAATAATTTAATTAATTATTTGGTGATGGTGGTGGTGCGCTGTGGGGTGGTGGGATGTAATGTAGTAAAAGTATTGTTGAGTTACATTTTCCAGCTGGATTTAATTAAATTAATATGTACAATAAGAAAAAGAATGTTTTCTTTTAATTACTACTAATTTAAATTAACTGTTTTCGCATAAGATGTTAATTAAATTTATGTATAAAAATGTTTTTATGAATTACTTTAGAATTGTATTCGGCATTCAGCGCTTCAGTCCTTTCTATAGTACAAATTCAAAAAGATTTTTTCAGCAAGCAAAAAACTTGGAGAATTAGTAACGAGTTAACAAAGTAAAGAGGCATTGAATAACTTCACCCTTTTTATTTTTATTTTCCATTTCAATAATAAGTTGGATGATTCTTTGATTAATGTTTACCATTTTGTAGAAATAAAAAGTTGCTTTTAAATAAATTACGATTAAATAGTTGTTCTTACTATGGATGGAGCAGCATAATGCGTTATTGTTTTACTGCTTCCAAAGGGCGGAGAAAAATGTTAATTGTTTAAAACAATACGAATATAAAGAAAAAAATATTAATAGCGGCAATTAAGCGTATAGAGAACAAAAGTTTTATGGATGCAAAGTGTAATAATTTTTCGCCACATTAATTATTCCATAATAAATTATTATAATTGGTGGCAATATTTGAATATTAAATTTGCTTTTAGCAACCAGTGGCGGCAGCAATCCGACAACGATAATTAGATTTTATTCTAATTTTTATTTGATGGCACACTAGTGGTAGTAGTAGGTGTTAGTGTTCTATAGGGGCGTCAGATAAGTTTTTAATTGATCTTTTAATGCGAACTTGCATTCTATGTAAACTATGTGTTAGTTCTCCCCCAGGCCATATTTGTCTCGGCAGGAACCGGGAAACTTGAAGGAAATTCGCGGGTTAAAACTCAATTAGGAAAAATTGAAATGTTTGTCGTCGGATATTATGCTTTAACTTCATCACCTCTCTTCAATATTCAATATTTACTATTAAATTACAATATTTATTTTCATATACATATATTTTATGCATGAAAGCCAACTTTTTAGCTTCCTTCGCTTTGATGCATTTTAAATTTCATTTCGGCGTAAATATTTTCTTATATTATATTATGTATACCTATAATAAATGTTTAGTTAATTAAAAGCGTAGGTAATTATAAATGTAAATTTATGAAGAAGACGCAAGTATAATAATATCTTGCATCATCGCTCATCATTAACAAAATAAAAAACTTAAATATACGCCGAAAACACAAGATATAGTCGAATAAAAGACTTAAGTAAAATATCAAGCAATTCAAAGTTTCCTTCTGAAATGCAAACTCGGCAAAGTGTTTTATTAGATATAAACGTACCTGCTTCCTCTTTTTAGTGGCAGTTTTGTTTACAATTTAAACATTTTCATTCACATCTTGTAAAATTTTGTTAATTTGCTTTTAAGATATTATTACCTACGTACCTACTTTGACTATAAAATTATTCAACAACAAACATCCTCCAAGCGCACTGTTGCATAATTCCAAACTAAAGCAACACAACGCAACACAACAAAAAAGCACGCTGAAATAATTTAAATTTTAGATAAATTACACAACTAATAGAATTATTTAATGTTGTAAAGTGGATGAAGAAAAATGTGGAGTGATAGATCAAGCGAGGAAAAAAGCTCGTTATAAATTTAACAGAGTTTGTACGTTTTTTTGCCTCCTTCTTCTCTCGGCGCTGCTTTCTTTCTAGTAGTAGGTATAGAGAAACCAAAAAACACTTTTTATTTACGGGCGATGTCAAAAAATATTTTTAATGGCTTATAATTTTTAAGCGCTATGGAAGGAACGTTTCAACACAATTCCTTGCATTTCATTACGGCGACGCCGACATTCAAATCGCGCAATGCAAAAATAATTTCATTTATTTTTATCATCGAGACATTCCCGCGCGACGACGTATTTTTATACAATGATGAAATGATGCGAATCTATTTAGACATTTAGATTAAAATAGATTCGATTGATTTTTTACGAGAGCAGAGAAAAAACGCTCGACAAACCCACCAATTGTTATTCAGTCGTCTACTTTTCTAAACTTTAATCTATCTATATATAGTAATCGAATAGCGCGGTTAATTTCTTCTCCTTCTCACCAAAACTAAAATAAATCGGACGATGAATAATTTATTATTATTAATGTACTTTAAAATAATTGGCATATTAAAAGTATGAGTTTTTAATTAAATATTATGTATTAATGTTTAGTGCATCCCCAAATTATTTTTTAACATCACCACGTTCAGTTAAACCGAAATTTTTTTATAGATTTTTCTTTATGTGAAAATTTTTGCGACTCTTTTTCCGGTTTTTCTTTGATGTTTGGCATTTTTCATAAAATCTTTTAGTAATTTTCATTAATATCATTCGAAAACGGAGAAGAATTGCGTTTTTCTCCTTTTTCCAACACTTTTGATGAAATTTTTAGAATATTTTGATGGAAAATGCCGAAAATCAAAGAAGAAAGTTGCAAAAATTTCCTGCGCAAAGAAAAATCCGTCAAAAAATTTCGATTTAAGTAGACGTGGTGGTGCTAAGAAAAATTTGGGACGGCACTAAAAATTACTAAAAAAAGCTATAAACTTTTCGGTCCACTCGCGTATTTTAAAATAATTTGCATATTGGAATCAATTCTATTTTGGTGGGCGGTCAATTTCTTTCCATCTCACTCTTCTTCAAACTAAAGTCAAATAATGAATAATTTATTACTATTAATGTATTTTGAAATAATTTGCATATTGAAAGCATATGCGTTTTTAATATTAACCGATTATTTATTTTGATTAGTTGAGCTGAAAATATGCAAAACACATTTTATTCGTACGTAATGTGCGCAGAGGAGAGTCTTTATTTAGATAGTGCACACTCACACACACACACACACACACACACACGTTTTCATTTCCGATATTATTTCAGTATTTATTTATAGCGATGTTCTTATCGAATACAAACGTTCTAATCTAAAATCCTGCTGAGTAGAAATTTATCACTTACGATAGAAATAACCGAAAAACAGCGAGAGAGCGCAGAAAAAAAATATATATCGTACGTATATGAAACTATATTCATTTTTATTCATACATATATGTATAGGTAGGCATCAGATGCGATTTATAAATAAAACTATACCTACTGCGAAAAAAGCCATCCAGCTAGCAGCATGCATGCAATACAAATATTTTCCTAGTTCTTAAAAAATGTAGTTTGTTATGTGTACGCAGCTTTGAAGTTCTTCGACTCCACGGTTCATATATTTTAATAAATTTCGCAAATATTTGTAATATTGATATGAAGAGTATGATGTGTGGTCGTTTCAAAATCAAAATAAATAAACAAATGAATTATGAAGAATAATATTGGCTGTGCCCTAAATAAACACATCTAAGATCGATTGTATGTTACACAGAATGTTTGTTAGACGTTTATACGCATCGCATGATTTTGAAAACAATTCCAACGTATAAAGTTTTTCCAATATATGTTATATACTTTGTTCATCATCATTCTTAAATTAACTTTTATATTAAGTTTGTAAATTCAAAAATGGCAATGCCAGGAATTTTACCAAGTTGTTGTTGTTGTGAGATATTTGTTGTTTTTTTTATAGCAAATTATTTTAAAGCGAATGCAGTGTGACGCGAATTGTTTTATGTATTAAGGAATTTATCTTGGTCTCGTAATCCATGAATCTGCCTGTTGTTCTTTGGGCTTTAGCATCTGTCTTCCATGTTTGTAAGAGTATAGATGAGACTATAGATAGAGAAGCTTCGTGCAACTAAACAGACCCCGTACGCCTGTAAATATCCATTATTGAGAAAACATGGTCCACATATTCCACTTATGAGTTTCACTCTGTCGGGACGAATGCTTTCTAGGTCATCAATTATTTACGTGACCCCATCTCTACGAACGAAAAAAATAGAAGGAAATGTCCTTACCACTTCGCCGGATTATCATGTCGCACATTTTTATTTACCGGATAGGAGAAAAAAAATAGGCAAACGACAATATGTATGATGGGCTTTAGTATTCAACATTCTTACCATATTTTACATGCTCTTTGAATGGCCTTTTTTAAAACGTCTTTGCCTTTGCACTGTTCGTAAATACTCGATCTTTACTTTCATGGCTGATGGCAAAGCTGGTGCAGCTTAGCGAGAGAGAAAAAAATGGAAATTTTATTATTTCAGCATTTTACATTGATGATGGTTTTAACTAAGGTGATAAAAGTTGTTGTCGTGTTAGTATCCAATTGAATATCGTCTGGGGTAGCTGGAGGCCACGGATAGGAGACGCCCTTTTTAATCAAATATCCGACAAAATCGCAAATTTTCGCTTCAAAATTGCGTAGGAAATTAAATATTAGAATTGCTCAAGTTGGTTTCTGATTGGTTCGTGTCTTAGTGATCGTGCATTGGCCATATTTTAAATTGAATTTACTTCTTATATATCGTCTCGCAATTTTAAGATCAATCTTCCATACCCTTCCTACTTAAACTAGAATTATAAAATACCTATAGAAAAAAAGCGCACGGCGGTGCGGATATTAAAAAGTTAAGTAAAAAAATTATTAATTTATTAAAACTAGCTTGTTTAAACAGTCTGCGCTATGGCGCACAAAGCAGAATACAATGGAATAGCGCAAAAAAGTATTAAAGCGTGAAACAAATATTCATTTTTGTATGCAAAACGAAATCTACTTGGACATTAAAGCTTTAATAAAGTTGTTAAAATAACCGCAAAGGCTCGATTTACGACAACATTACTTTTTTTCGGGGGTGGATATGAAGCAAAGTCCTCTATTCCAACAGAACCGCCGACGCGCACAACCACCATTGAAAATGTTAAGTTTTGAAAGCATAAAGAGATTATTGTAACGATCATCGTACTGTTACTCGAGGATTTAACTTGATCGCGCGCCGCACTATATTCTTTAATATTTTATTTCCTCGCAGATGAGAAGAAAAATACAACTAATGCGCATAAGGGTAAATAAATATGTATGAGATAGTCATTTAAACATTGTGGAGGAAATATCGTCTAAATAAATACAGATTATTTTTATGATAATCGTAGCATTACTGTAGAATTTAAGACAAAGTTAAGTTGATTTCACCCAAATTGGACTTAGAACATCCTCCAATAAGAAACAATGTTAATTTCGACATAAAATTACAGCCAATTGGTAAAAGATAGTCGTATATTTTTAATTCTTTGTGTTTGAAGTGTGTTTAAAGTGTTTTAAAGTGGACATTGTAAATATTGTATCTTTAAATGCAATTTTTGCAAAATTTAAGGTCTATTTTGAAAATGTACAAAACAATCTTTTTCTGAATGATGTAAATGAGTCATTTAAATGCTACTTTAATGCCTCGATACATAATTATCTCTAACCATATGGTTGCAATCATACAGTCTCTTTATTACCGTAATGTGAGTATATTATTTTCTTGAGATGAAGAAGAAAAAATACAACTAATGCGCACAAAAGTAAATAAATATGTATGAGGTAGAGGAGACATTTAAACATTGCGGAAATATTTTCTAAATAAAG
This sequence comes from Adinopsis sp. GC000173, assembly GCA_030264715.1. Classification (NCBI taxonomy): domain Eukaryota; kingdom Metazoa; phylum Arthropoda; class Insecta; order Coleoptera; family Staphylinidae; genus Adinopsis; species Adinopsis sp. GC000173. The sequence continues at coordinate 15,372 of JARJDW010004140.1, forward strand.
ATTATTCGTTTAGGTGAGTTTCTCTTAAAAGCAACTTGTTCAAATCTAAGAGAAGTTTGCATGGAATTCCTCTTGGAATTTCTAAAATATATTTAAGGGAGAGGCGAGTTTAATGTATGAAATGTTTTATATAAGAGTATAAAGCTTCTTGTAGAAATGAAATAACATATAAAGTTGACCATTCAGTTGGCCAGAAAGTGAGTAAATAGATGTCTCGTCGTGTCTCTTATAAACACACACGTACTATATTTACTCAGAAAGAGAGCTTTTCACAAGTGAATAATATTGCACATATTGATACCAAATATAAATATATGTATATTCAAGTATTTGCCTTCGGATATACAAAATTGTTTATTAAAATCATTTTGCGAATGTGATGCGCGCACCATATAAAGATCTAAAATGTAAAACGAGCACAGAAATAACAAAAAAATGTTTATTTGAATTAATTCAAATTGGGGTTTGTGTTTTTTTCGTATTTTGGTAAATAAAACCCTACAGCATGTAAACACATCTACATTATCAGAAAGTTTGAATTTTGAATTATTTTCTAGTTTATGTTATGATAGCATTATCAAAATATTGTTACATAGATATATATCACATTTTAGTATATGC
>JARJDW010004144.1:0-28861 GCA_030264715.1 Adinopsis sp. GC000173
AACTGTAACAGACAACCGTTAACAGCTTATTTAAACAAGCCATCTGATTTGTTAAGTAATTAAATATGCATTTACAATTTCCGCATCTAGATGCTATATTTAACCGCGCATACACATCCACATATATCTAAATATAAGCTGCCACTTGTTTTCAACCTAACCGAGAAAAATGTTATAAAAAATTAATCAAACAATACATAATTAAATTGTATGTTTTTGGCCATGCGACTAATTCGAATGTTTACGTTATTAATATTTATGGGATGTATTTGAATAAATCGAATCAATGTATACACGCTTTCAGAAAAATAACTAAATTGATTTTCCAGCCGTAATTGTTTATTTATTATATGTAGATAGCGATGTACTTTCTAGGTCTAAATGTACCGACTAATGGCGTTTGATGATCTAATCGAGCATTAATTTTTATACAAACAATGGGAAAATCTCAAATCAAATAAAACTAAAACTCTGTTAACAAAAATGGATGGTAGATTACTGCAATTTGCGGAGATACTAAAATTACTTAGAGTACACACTGACAAAAGTCTACGATGGATTCAAGATATTAATCAACTAGATGGGCCTAGGTTTACACAGTACCAGAATTATCGTTTCATCTTACAATTGTTTCCACTTTTTAATTTTATATCAGTACTAGACAACCTGGCTTGTGTTTCGCATTATACAATATTTTGTATAGACGTTTACTTCCCAAATGTAATATTCGGTCAACTATGTTCTTCGATTTTAATTGTTTACATACTTTTAAATGATTATTACTAAAAAAATGTCATCACAGTATATAATAATTCAGAATCGTTGCTACTGTTATATATGCCAAGACGCTCACCCTAATTAATTTTGTTGCAAATAGAAAAAACACCAAAAATTCCACTTGACAATGAAAATAATACTCAAAAACTATAATAGAAAATGATGTTACTAAACTTTCTAGCTAATCAACATCGACTAAGAAAACAGAAAATTAGTGAAGAGTGTTTGAATTGTTATAGCTAACAGTTAAAATTGATAATATGTTGGGATTTAGAGATTTACTAAATTAAGCAATATTTAAATCTAATAACATAAAAACTATGCCAACATTATGTAATTGTGAGATTGCAAATTACCCTAAAAAAATTCGCTAAATTTAAATGTTTTAATCTGAATCATATGTATAATATGAGGCATCGTAACAACTAAATTCTTTTAAACATTACATCTCTAAATTTAAACAATCTCCACAATACATGTCATCAATATTATTTAGCTACGTAATAAACTACCCACACAAAATAAAAATATCAAATTACAGTGTAATGTTGCATTGTAATTAAAGTGATTTCCAATTGAAATTGATTTCTATACCACATTAATAATTTAAATACCGCATTGTATATAATTATATTAAGCAAATCTGCGGATGCACAAACCTACTTTTATATTGACTGCAACCAGCTAATATTATTATTATTATTAAATCAATCATTATGCAAAAATATTAAAGATTTTTGATAATGTAAGTACCTACTTATACCAAAACAAAAAAACTTTCTAACAGTTATGTTAATTGAATAGTCCTCAAAATAAGCCTAACACTAAAAATATATGCAAATTTACAATCGACTAGATTACTAGAGAAATTAAACTAAATATAAGTTTTAAACATGATGGGAAACAAATAGTACATATTTACATTTTATTGCGAATAAAGTTTATTGCTATAAGAATATTAAAATAAATAAGATACTCTACAAAATGTTTGTGAGATATATTTCATAAACATGACAAGTATATGCTGAAAATATTAAAACGGTTTTTTAATAGATAATAGTATTTATACAAAACATGTAAAGCAATAAAAATGTAAATATACATTTAAAGGGATAGTTGTATGAAGGATTATTATTGATTTTTCTCGGTAAATATTTTTGGCCTTTTATATAATAAATTCACCATTGTTGTTTCGTTTTGCAGTTTCTTTTATTATAGAATAAAAATTTTATTTCATTTGTGTGATTTCAAAACTTGTATGTTATGTTATAAAGTTTTTCCATTAGAAAATATTCTTTCTCCAGTATATATTTATAAGATTTTAATTTCATATAGAATTGCATGAAGTTTTTCGTATAGTTGAATCGTGCACAGTCCATTTGCACTAAATTTTAACTAATGCAAACTTTTTTCGTATATACCTACTGATAAAAATATACACTATAAGCATTATTATTTATTGCCATTAAAGATTATTGTTGTTATTATCATATATTTTTAATTTATGTGACTTTTCTAATTATATAAATAGCTTCAATTATTGTGTACTTTAACAAATTTTTTAGAAATCATTTTTAATAAATAATTGATGGTCTTAAAAGTTGGTGAATTTTTAAGGAATTATTCTAAAATTGCTAAAACTGTAATGAGATTATTATTTTATCTATATCAGTTAGATTTGATAAAGAGCATCAACATTTTTTTATTCAAAAAAGTAATTATACATAATTTTGTAATAAAACTGTAAAACCTGTCAAAAGAATTGATGACAATAATCAAATAATTATAGATAAACCCTATATATACGCAAATTTAGTTGAATGTGTTCTCAGTTGTGAATCTAGATAATTTTTCACCACATTAAAACAATATGAAGTTATTACTAATTACCTTATTAGTAGAAACCGCATTCGGCGCCCAACTCGGTCCAACTTTGTACGAGTGGAAAACAATGGATTTTGTATGGCCGAGTGACAGCCACCGAACTAAAGCAATCGAGTCTGGTGATTATATTCCTGAGAATGTTATCCCACATAAGATGAAGATATGGAAAAATAAGATGTTTGTAACAACGCCAAGGTATTATAATACTTATACGCGGATTTTTTCCTACCTAATATTATTTTTAATATCAAGTATATTTCATGTGAGAAGTTATGCATTATACCTTGAAAGACGAATCATTAAAAAGAACCTTTTGGTGTAGAAATAATGTTATCTGCTTTATTTTCTTCAAATATCAATTTAAAAACTCACAAAAACTCATAAAATGACTGCGTGACTATCCGTCCTTCCTCCAAGTAGTAGAACATAACTTGAAGCAATTGGAACTTTAAGTACGAACTCAACAATTATCAATAGTTTAAAATTTATAGAATTAATAATACGAATAAAAAAATATTAATTGATAAATATAAGAACAAATTATACATTTTGTCTATGTTTAATTTGTATTTCTGTCCAATCTCTCATTTATTGAAACCAGCATTAAGGAACAAAAAGAAATTACATAAAAAAGTAAATAAAATGTCAATTTGTATAATATACACTAAATAGCCTGTCCGTAAGCATATATTAACCTAATAGTAAGTTGGTTAAATATTAAGTTATACGGAATTCCACCGTATATTTCGTGGACTTAAATATATTTAATTTGCTATTATAAAGTAGGGCTTAATATTGTATTTAAAATGTTTAGATTTAAACCAGGCGTACCATCGACGCTCAACTATATCGATTTAACCATTTCCAACAAAAGCCAACCGTTAATACCATACCCTACATGGGAAGCTAATATGTACAACTCATTTGAGGAAGGAATTCACCACCACCATCATTATACGCAACCTCGACACCGTGATTTCTTGATTGAGGATCCAAAAAATCATAGATTAATATCAGCTTCTCAAGTCTCCGTTGATAATAAATGCGATCGATTGTTTGTTTTGGATAGAATGAAAGTAGGTCCCCAATCAGATGATATACCACCTGCAATAGTAATCATCGATTTATTCGAAGATGTTGTAATTGATACATACGTACTTCCACAAGATGTTGTGAGTCCACACAGTAACTTCTTTAATTTTGTATGTAAACTAATTATAGCAAATATTAAACAAAATTACAGTGGATTTAGATTGTAGATACCAGCAAAGGATGCGAAAACACCATGGTTTACTTAGCTGATGGCTATGGACACCAACTCGTAGTTTTCTCACTTGCAAGTAGAAAATCATGGAAAGTATATCACTATTTCTTTCATTTCGATCCGACTAAAGTTGATTTGTATGAACGCAAAGCGAATGTACAATGGGCAGTTGGTCTACGCAGTCTCGCACTTGTCAACGAGACTTTACATTTTAATGCATTAGCAAGTAACTTTGACTTTTCTGTTTCTACAAGAACAGTGCAAACACCCCATCACAATGTAATGTCAACGGAATATTATCGCAAATATAAAGTAAGTAGTTTCCAACTGCAGCCAAACTCTGTATAAAAAGCACATTGCATCATAACGAAACGAGCGATGATTCATAAAACGAGAGATTGAAACTGGATAGTCTTATAGAAAATAGTGGGAGAATACCTTTTACACACTTTATTGGGAACCCACTGCACAGTTTACAGTTAGGGCGATCCACCAATACAGACAAGTAGGGGTGAATTATCGTAAGCATACATTCGTGCAATCACTAGAAAGATTGTTCTAAGCGTGTCATTTCAACGTAACTACCAATTTACAGATGCCATAACTAAAATTTAAACACACCGATCTTATCTACTTTTCTAAGAAAAATTACATTATTGGATTTGTTAAATATTTGTTGCGTTTCAAATACTTTTTTGGATGAAATAGCATTTTTAGCTTCACAATTTGAAATTATAAGAAAAATCAAATCTAATAGAAGTCTACGAAAACTTTCATAGCATTATTAATAAAGAATATAAAGCAAAAACAAATTAGATCCTTCATTGGGATTAATTCCTTGAAAGCAGTCAACTATCCGCACTCCAAATTTATTTAATATTAAATTAAATAAAAATTATTTTTAAATATACATCATACAGATTCTGCTCGTTATATGGGGTATGAGTGTACTTGGCAAAAATTCTCAAATGTGTTCTTTATAGATTGAAGGCTATAAAGGAAATAACACACAAAATGTTGGTTACACCTACGATGCAAATAATAATGTACTATTCTTTGGTGAAATTTTGCAAAATGGAATTGCTTGCTGGAATTTGGCCAATACATTAAATAGTGACAACCACGTGATAGTTCTAAGAGATAATGAAAGATTATTATATCCAGGTTCATTAGCTGTAAGTAACCACTGCAAATTCGCAGTATCCTATTAAAACAATTCTATTTTTTGAAGGTAAATCGTGGCAGTGACGAGGATAGGGATTATCTATACATCCTTTCAAATAGATACATTGAGTATAGTGTAGGAATGTGGGATCCGAAAGATGTAAACTTCAGAATTTTTAAACAAGCTACTTCAGAGCTTGTAAGAATGACAAGATGTGCACCTAGATAAATTCTTATAAGAAAATCCTATATGTAATTAAAGTGTTATTATGCAAGTAACAATAATTGTATCATTGCCTGTTTTTAATCCATAATTTGTTTATTGCACACAATTCATAATTAAAATAATAGTTATTAGGAACCTTTAATGAAAACTATAATGAAAAATTTTTTAAAATATATATATTATTCCTTAATAATTTGCAAATGACCCAATAATATGCATAATTTAGAAAAAGGTATAAAAATACGTTAAATTTTAACATAGTTATCTAATCCGTGTGTGTTGTTTGAGCAGTCACAAAGTAGCAGTAAAAAGTAACTCCGTTCAAGGATAACTACGTCTATATGCCTGATAATTTTTATATATTTGGAAAATGAAATTGTTAGGAATTTCATTACTGTTGCTAACAGCCGTTTTTGGTGGAAAATATGATACCGTTTTTGAGTGGAAGCAAATAGATTACGTATGGCCTAATCAACAAGTAAGAAATAACGCGATTGCTAATGGTGACTATATTCCAATAAATAATAATCCGCTTGCAATTGAAATATGGAATAACAAATTATTTATAACAGTACCAAGGTATCAATCAATATGAATTGCTTGCAAATATTTATCACAAATTTAAATTGCTTCAGAGTCAAAGATGGTGTACCATCTTCTTTCAACTACATTGATTTAAATAATCCAAATAAATCAGCAAATTTAATACCTTATCCTAATTGGAACTACAATACATTAACAGCAGACGCCGAATCTAGACGAGATGTGATTATAGCAGCAACGCGCATCTTTGTCGATCACAATTGTAACCGATTATGGGTGCTTGATGTCCGAAAGAGGCAAGCTTTTCGTGCAGGCGCCGTTCAGCCTTACATCCACATTTTCGACTTAAACACCGATACATTAACACGATTATTTGAGTTTACAGCAAGTGACGTGGTTGCTACCAGTAATTTTTACAACGTGGTTGTTGAAAATACAAAATCAACATGCGATTCGTCTTATGCATATTTTCCTGATACAAACGGTTTTGGCTTGGTTGTCTATTCGTATGCTCAAAATACGACATGGCGTTTTATACATCATTATCTACATTTCGATCCCATTAAAACCGATTTATATGAAAATGGTTCTAATATACAATTAGGAGACGGCATAATGGGTGTTACTTTAACTGAACCCGATGCACAGAATAAACGACGATTGTACTTTCATCCACTCGCCAGCAATTATGAATTTTCAGTTAGCACCGACATATTGCATAACATTCACAGTGCAAATCAATCAACATATTTTCATGAGTTCAAAGCAAGTTATTGAATAACTACTTCCCAGCATCACGTTTTCAATTAATTAATTAATTGTAGTTTGAGGGTTACAAAGGTAACAATACACAGACATCAGCCATGGTTTACGATTCTAAAACAAATGTGATATTTATGGTGCAACTTATTCGCAATGGTGTAGCTTGTTGGAATTTGAAAAATCCACTGAAACCTAGCAAGTTTCCGTTAATTATACATGATAGAAACATGGTTTATCCCAATTCGCTACAGGTAAATACTTCACAAATTTAATGTAATATGTAATTATCATTCTATTTGTCTTCCATTTAATGTAATATGTAATTATCATTCTATTTGTCTGTTTCAGATTGTTAATGATGATCTGTATATATTGGCTGACAAATTAATTGAATTTGTTGTAGGAGAAATTGATCCGAATAAGATAAATTACAGAATTTTTAAAGTAAAAGTAAGCCTAGCAATAAATGGCACAAGTTGTATGTAAAATAAAAATAAATTTTACTAAAAAATCAATTTCAGAAATATTAATTATACTTTTTAAATTTAGTATTAAACGATTATTTTATCTTACTTATTTGCATACAGGATATATTTTTTAACGATAAAGTCAGTGCTATATTATCAATATATGTCAAATTATTCATGGTCAAATAAACAATTAAGAAGCAGCGCATGTACTTCTAAAAATAGTGATTCATTTACCATTGAACTATAGAATATCTATTTATAATTGTACCAAGCAAGTTTAAAACAATCCATTCATATTGTCAATACTCCATCACCTTAAACTCTAAATAACTTGTATCATTACAGTTATTTTATTAGATAAATTATAAAAGATACTTACAAAAAGTACATTATTATTTCTAAATAATCACTTCATAATATTATATGCAGGCAATCATTGAACACTTGCAATAATATTGTAGAACATCCTTTGCTTTGAGCGATAGCACGATCAGCATACTGAAAATAATCGTCAAATTTATCAATCATCTTTAGAGATAAATAATCATTTATACCAGACATTAATCTTGTAAGCTTCCAGCTGATCTAGAATTCCAACTCTACTGTTGCGGCCCATATCATTACTGGGATAATTAGTTTCAAATCGGAATCTTCTGCAACAAAATATAATTAAAGACAGTGAAGATGGTCGCTTTCTTCAAAAATACTCAAATGTGGTGGAGGCATTTTAAAAAATTTTATCAGCTAATGGTGAAAACCGAAACAGGTCTTGAATAAAAAATTAATAAAATTACAGTACAGAGTATATTCGCAACGAAATATATGAAATAATTAAATAGTAAAAAAGTTATATCGTAAATACAAATGTCACCTCAATTAAATTCAAATATACTTTAACTTTTAACAATAATTCCAAGGTGAATTTTAATGGATTATGACAATTTTTTTGAATAATCGCCAATAAAGAATGAACTAACTTTATCAACGTATTATTAAACATTAATGATATACAATTTAAATAATTATAAGTTTGTAATTAAAAAACATTAAGAAACATTTAATTTTACTATGGCCAATTATTTATCTATTACTCTAATTGTTATCTATTCTGATTCAAAATAAATGTTATTTGATTGTTTTTTTTTTCATAAATAAAATTGCTGGGAATTCTATTTTTGATCATTGCAAACCTACAATTTTTAAATGGAAGCAAATAACTTATGTGTGACCTAATCATCAAAGAAGTAGTAATGCTATTACGAGTAGTAACTACATTCTTATATATTACTTCCTCTGTTTCAAAAGATCGATACATACACTTGATTCAATTAGGCCATTAAAATACTAAATATTCTTGAATAAATTTTATATATAATCACCTTCTAGCCCAGCAGTCGATTTCAAAAGGTTAATTCTGTTACGAGTATTTTTTGCTTACATGATGCCTTTCCTTGTTCACTCCTCGTCATGCCAATAAACAAAAATAATTTTTAAATCTTCAGTTTTACAAATTCAGCAGCATCTAACATAGTTTTCCACGTCTTTGGACTTTTCTATCGCAACTATAATGATACTTTTGTGAAACATTTTACATAGAGATTCAATGTGAGGTCTTACCGAAAATCAAGAGGTAGCTGATTTGAAATTTCATACTCTTCTCTTCCTCTTTATTCCAATATGCTCATATAACATGATAAGCATTGTTGTATTGTTGAAAGCATTGGAAATCAAGCTAAAATTAAATTAAATTAAAATTGTGCATTTATTTCACTTATTACTATACCTACTTCGAGAATACCTTTACTACCTCCTGGCAATAAATCAAATTGAACTGAATCTGCACCCATTTCACTTATTTCAACAATTAAATGTTCTTCTGGTGTTTTTCTATACATATTTTCTTTTGGAAACTATAAAATAATCTAAATATTAATTTCCAGAATACTAATCAATTAAGAATAAATGTAACTTACATGCAACGCGTTATATTTGATGCAGAACTAAAGGTCTCTTGATATATGTAACTTATTAAATCCTGTGCAGGATGAAAGCATTGTAAACGATGTAAACCATGTAAACAAAGTACATTTCAGTGCATTTTCATTTTGTAGGTTATATTATTGACGAATTGATAAAGTTGGTAACAGTCAATGGTGGCCAATGGTGGCAATGGTGAGTGTGGTTGACAGCTTAAATTCTTTAAATTTTTCATATAGAGATTTAGATATTAAATTAAATTTAATATCATTTTATGTCCAGCTAGACCAACATTATATTTCATAACTTATTATTTTTATACTTCAATTAAAACTTCCCAAATTAATTCAATGACAAATCCAGAAGTATTAAAATTTATAAGTATAGTTAATCAAGAAATATTTTGAAATCATAAATCATCCTTCTGGGAAAGCAATAATAGATCGAAGAACAATATTTAGTAGTTAATTAATTAAAGATGCATATCATTTTTCTGCCTGTTAGCTTCATTAATGTACATTGCCCACTTTCCACTGAAATAGGTAGAACGGAATTTTGAAGTAATAAACTAAATAAGTGCGGTTGTTACAGTTTAAAGTTGATTATCTTTGGAAATTAAAAATAATTATTTATAAAAAAATAATTGATATGAATTGTGGACGGCAAACATTATCAGGGAACGCGCTTCTTTTAATTTTTCCAGAGTGTTTATCTAAAGCCTACGAAGTAGTACAAAGTCCTTCTATCAAAAGTTGTATTTTTCTGATCCCCATTTTATTTTTTTTATCAACCAAAATCGATACAGTGAGTCTTTTTGCGACCCGCTAGTTATACCACTGATATAGACTTAAATATTAATTAAAGTTTCAGTATAAATTTTTATTAAGCGGTTAATTATTTACATTATCATACGCTTATTATCTTTTCCTAATGAGTAAGTAAAACAAATAAGGCTAGATTAATCTATAAATAAGAGCTTAGTCTATATTATATCTTTTAGTTATTTTATATTATTTCGAATATTTGCAGTGAATTCCGTAAATAAAAAGTAAAAGTCGAGAGTAAATTTGATTTTAAATTATTTTACTATTTTAATACTTTTAGTAAATAAAATTATCAGCCATCTATTTATTACAGCAAACATTCCCTTTTGCTGTAACAGTAGATCCCGTAATTTTTGAATGGAAATTCATAGATTATGTGTGGCCTGACCAGCAAACAAGAAATAACGCTATTGCCAATGGTGATTACATTCCGATAAATGTTAATCCGGTTGGATTTGAAATTTGGAACAATAAATTACCCCAGGGAATTTTTTTACGTTAATTCATTGTTAAAAATATACTTGTTAGTTTGGATTAAAACTACTTTTCAAGATTACTTTTTACAGAAAAAAAATAGTGTACCGACTACGGTAAATTACATCGATATAAATGATTCAAATAAATCACCCAATTTAATTCCCTACTCTAATTAGAACTTCAATACCTTAATATCAGATGCTGACTCGAGACAAGACCTGATTATAACAACAACAACCATCTATGTCGATCATAATTGTAACCGATTATGGGTCATAGACTCATAGATTTGCGAAAAAGATCAACTTTAAACTCGTTTGCCATACAACCTTACCTTTACATCTTTGACTTAAACACAGATACAGTAATACGATTATTTGAATTCGCAGCAAGTGATATGTTAGATATGAGTAAATATATGAGAGTAATTGTTGAGAGTACTTCGTCGACATGCGATTCTGACTATGGATATTTTGCCGATTGTAGTGGATTTGGCTTGGTTGTCTATTCGTATGCTCAAAATGTGTAATGGCGTTTTACACATGACTACTTCCATTTCGATCCAATTAAAACCGTAATGTACGATAATGGTATAAGTGAAGATTGGGCTACCGACTTAAGGGGACTCGCGTTAACTCAACCAGATTCGCAGAATAAACGAAGATTGTATTTTCATGCCCAATCCACACTGATAGAAATTTAAAAGAAAATTAACTACAAACGACTGTTATAAATAAGAAGTAGTAATGCAAAAATTGGCGAATAATATACATTAATAAACAAAATGTTAAGGAAACAATTTACGATAGTAATAGTTACAAATGCCAACTCGTAATAATTCCTAATATATTATACTAGGACAAATAGTAATTAATATGGAANAACAAAATATTTTCTGCATATATTTTACCTGCAAAATTCTACTCCACGTGGAGTACAAAAATACGTAAAATTTCGAGCTTCCTAGAAAATCGGTACTTTTCGTTTTCTCCCATGGTACATACACACGTAAATACTTTAACGTGTAAAGAGAAAAAATCTTATCAGCAGCAAGTAAACAGAAAAGTTTTTCTTATTTTACGCCTTCCCAACAGCAACATAATTCCCATTTATAAATATATAATATTTGAATCATACAAAAGAAAGATGCGGCAAAGTATTACTCATTCTTTTTATCTACTGTTGAATATATACTACAATATACATATATTCTCAATGAAAGTAACAGTGTAGAAATTACCATTGTAAATAAAGAGTGCGCCGGCAGTCAGCTGAGCGCACGCTAAGTGAGTGTATTTTTAAAAAGAGATTTCCTTAGTCAACTCTCGCGCGCGCTCTACTCTTAAAGCACTAAAACAAAGTTGGAATTTTAAACAGCAATTTAAAAGCTGCGCGAGCCAACTTTTTTTTCAAAAAGGAATAAGAAAATAAAGAGCCGTAAAGAACCCTGACCTAGCTCTACTACTCACTTTACGCAGACGTCTCATTCATAATTAGCGGAGTTTTTAAACGACGCTCCCGATTCATCGTCCTTCTGACGTCACAGACTCTTTATTGTTCGCGATGCAACTTACACTCTCTTACTACAAAAAATCGTGAATTATTCAACGAGATTTTATTCATTTAGTCGCTCTAGTCGCAGACGCATACACATTATTATTCGGCCTTTTCTTATATTCATAATAATAATCATCATCTTAGTTGTACTACGATAGAATATATATAATATATATATCATAACGTGCATGAGACTATGAGGTATATTCATAGTGTCGACTTTTGTTAGTCTAGTTAGTTTCATAAATGACTTGGCTGGCATTCAATTAACATTTCGCGGTAGTAATATTTCCTGTCCATTAATATATCATAAAACAACGCGCACACTTTTCCAAAGCGTGCACTTCAAACAGCGCACCCCATTTCTTATACTCATGCTCACAATATAAAAAGGGTAGATTGTAAAGGGGAGTGTTGGACGTTTGTAGATTGACCCTTATGCCAAGTACCTGCTGTAACCCTTGACCCCAGCTGCCCATTGTCCGGTGTCCCGCATGCGCTAATCAATACAGGGTGTTTCTGCAGAGCTGCCATTGGTCGGGCGGAGTCTCATGGCCTCATACAGCATCCCGGTAATTACCCTGGACCCCTACACATATACGTTGCTCTCCCACAATGCTCCAAGATGATAAATAACCTCGACAGGGAAACGCTCTCAATGCGGAGGAATGATTAATTAGCGTCCTACTATACTACAACTAGGTGCTGCTAGAAATGTGAATGCTTCTATACATTCTCCTTTCTACATGACATGGATCGAACAAGAGAAATACTCGATAATATTCGAGTTAGATTAATTATCAAAACCGCAAGCGCACATTCTACAGCTAGTAAATGCATAAATTTCACAGCATAATCATCAAGTAACGCTTTGCGAATGTTTACTCACCTGAACAAGACGCTGAGACAAAGCAATTTCATTTATACTGGCGTAGGTTCTCCAGTCATTTCTTTGGTAACAAGCTTGCTACTTGTATTATCAGCCCATCCTTTTCTTTCCTCTTCCTCCTTGCGCTGTTCTTCCTGCCGACGTTTGTATTCCTCTATTTCGAAGTGATATTTGGGTGTAGTTATTCCCAAGAACGATGCTAGGGTTTCTCCAACGTAATCGCAGGCGGCCAGGGTTGATGAACCAGCTGCCCACATCACATAGAGCATCCACGGACCCCACGTTAAACTTTTCTAAAGAGATTAAAACTTTTTAATTACGTTTAAGAATGATGAAAACAAAGCGGAAGAAGAAAATAATTTTTATTGAATTCGCACAGTGCCGTCTATGCATGGTAGGCTACACTACTTTCAACATGTTATAGATAGCGCTCGGATCGTTCAACACTTACAGGGTTAACCACTGGCTGCACCTCCTTGACATTATTTTTGTTATCAGTCTCGTCCTCACTGTATTCCTCCAATGTTCCATCACTGAAGTGCAGTATGCGTTTTGGTGTTTTTACCTGGACGTTAGTTTCACTCGAAATTTCTCCCATTTTAATATTGTCTTGATTATTAACCATTGTTTTCAGTAAAACAAATATTTAGACGTCACTTTGACTGTAGCTTTCTATTATTTTTGACGTATCGGCATTGCAGAATTCTTGGTCTCATTTCACTAGCGTTTCTAGCGGTGGGTAGCTGAAAAAATTGTTCACCTGATGTCGGAATTTAAAATTACTCCCCAGCCAGATGTGCATTACCTGAGCTGTAACTGTTCTAGATATTTAAGAGATAACTTGGTCTGTGACCTACAGTGAACGGTGTTTCAAATAGTTATAGCCGCGCAAGCATTTTAACAACATCAACGCTACAAAAACACATCAATTATTGTTAGTGATTAGTATTTTTTTATCTTATTTGTTTAGTGTTAGTGTAAACAATATATTGTAAGTACTGTAATACGAAAAATACCATCAAAATATCGTTTATTCTTTGTTGGTGATAACCAGGTTACCATGCCGTCAACAGAAAATACGACTTTGGATCGTATTCAACGTGAGATTATGGATGTGATGGAACGTGAGAAGGAATTGAAAAATTTTTACAACAATATCAATAATAACAACAATATCAATTACAACGGTAATTCAAATAGAAACGTAATTAACGGCAATGACCGGCCACCCTTGATGAGGGCACAGTCTTCCGTTCTGCTTGATGGGGAAAGTTCAAAAAACAACTTCCGGCGTTACGTATCCAATCCGGGGACAAAAGGTGTCATGCAAAGGTTTTTAAAAACACGCGGGAAATTGAATGCGTTAAATACGTTCAGCAACAACAACATCAACAGTCCTCGTCGTTCGATTCCGAGCTTAGACTTAGAGTTTTCGTCGCCGAAAATCGAGCCGGGCAAGCGTATACGTAAAGGGTTCGTGCCTGTCGAGGAACGCATCCGGCAAGAGGTGCAAGATGCACACAATCGCGAAAAGGAGTTGCGATCGTTGCGGCGCAAATCGCAGCCGGAATTGGATCTGTTCGATTTTGACATTGAAGAACCGAGTTTTGGTAAATTGCGCGCAACTAAATCGATGGCACAACTGTACGATCCGCAGGAGAATTTGGATGAAATCATATCGGCTCCGTCGAGTTTAAAGCAGGCGAGATCGATGGCGGATCTATGCGACGCCACCGAGGAGGAAATCCAATCGCCTCAATCGTTAATTCTGCAATTCGAGAAGATGATTAGTCAAAACAAAGAGTCGGCACGCATCTAGATAATAATTGTGATTTAATCGCGCTAAATAAAGTAATTTATCATAATGGGTATTAGTAGATAGTTTATAACATGATTCCTATTTTTATATAATTTATTTCTATTTATCATATTTATAGTTATTTAGTACAAAATATCAAATAAAATGTACAAAGGATGAAAATAAATTTTAGCATCACACATATAAATCGATTATGCAATGCTCCCATGATGCAGATTTTAACCTGATGGTCCACTTTTCGCGTCGAAAAAACCCGTTTTTATATTTCAATTTGCGTAATCAATTTACATGCAATTGCATACATATATATGAGAGAAAAAAACTCTCATGGCAATTTTTTCTCCATCACTTTAAATAATTGCATATATGGATATGCGCAACGTTTAAAGTACCTACCTACCGATTGTTTCATGCGATTATTTAGATTCGAAATTATTGCAATTTTGCAGGCGGCAAATGAGCGATAAGATAATAATAATCAAACGATAATTGTTTATGAGAATTTCTGGAAAATTGTGAAAATCTATATAATCGCTGATAAATAATTTATTATTGATCGACGACGACGATTTTGTTTTTTGCGTAACGATAGTTATTGCCACCGCCAATTAATCAATTAACGCTTTTGCAAACGCTTAATTTTTTTATAATCACGGCAGCGCTTTCGCCGCGGCATTACGAAACAACGAATGGGTTTATTAAAAAAATAATACGGAATTTTAATTCGCGTTAATCCTGCTTATGATTAGTTGCGATAAAGTCTGAGGTCTTTACATTGACGGATTTAGCCTAAAAAAGGAACATTATTTATGTCAAAGTTGCTTGTTTACTATCTCCACAAAATTTTTACAATTTTCTTCTATAATTTTTATTAGATTTTCGTTAAAATTGTTCAAAAAAGGCGAAGAGCTCAGCAATGAACCTCGATAAAAATCTAGGAAAATGTCAAAAATCTAAGAAAGTCACAAAAATTTAATGTTTGTGAAACGTTAAAGTATTTACTAAAAAAAGTAAGTTGGACAGTAAAAATTACTAGAATTTAATCTCTTAGGATTGTATTACACTTTTATCGAAATTTAAAACCCTAAGAAACGAGCAATAAAAAAAACAGACTATACACAAGTCACTTTTCACTGTATCTTCAAAAATTATTCGAAAATGCACTAATTTATATATTTTGTGTGAAAAATCATCAAATATTTACATTCTGGAAATTTTTCCAAGCGACTTTTCATCAAAATAATTAATTTATCAATATTTAATGGAAAATTAATGACTTTGGAGATCACTAACACAATTTTACAATTATTCTATAAAAATCTTCGTTTAACGACAAAATGCAATTAGTCGTCAAGTGAAGAGTACCTTTGAATGTATTTGTGCCCCTAATGATAATCCGCCTCTGATTCTGATATAACCAGAGGTATTAATAATTTTCACCGAATTTCTAATAAGAATTTCATGGATTATACGCATTATTGTGTAAACAAACAATTTAAAATCCTGATTATACAATGTCCCCATGAGAGTGCGTTTAATTTAACTTTTTGTACATTTTATCAATTGTTAAAACATAGCAGCGGTTTTGTTAAAATGTAACGAGAATGTTTACAATGTATTGTTTTAGCATTTTATGTTGTTCCAGTTACAGTTTCCACACAATTTGTTAATCAAAAAAACAACAGCACAACATGTGTGTTGCAATGCAATAAAAACAAAGATCGCGCGAGCGCGCGCAAACAGATGGTATAATAAGAAATCTTCGCATCAATACATGTTTTAAATATTAATATTAGTGAAATCTATCGATTTATTGCTAATAATTATAGCCGGTGGAAAAAATAACGTTAATGGTTTATAAACCGCCGCGAATCCTTCAATCTCGTATTATGCACGTAAATAATTATTTATCAAACAAACGCTAATTATATAAAATAATGGAGACATTAAAGTTAGTTGTCCATTGATTACGTTCTTATTATAGTTATCTGCATTAATTAACATACTTTTTGCAAAGAAAATAATACAATTTTACAATGAATGCCTGTTTACATGCAGCTAATTGTTGTTAATTAAATTAAAACACACAATAAACTATCTATTTAATTATTATCAAAGAGTAAACACTCGATTTTATTATTTAATATTATTGATTATTTCACAGATTAAGTACCGTTAAACGATGTTAGACAAATGCCTAGCTAGACCTTGAATTGAATTAAATTAATTGCTATATAAATCAATAACGCAAATATTAATCATATAAAAAATGTGTTTGGATGGATAGAATAAACATTTTTTTCTCTGCAAAATAGATACCATCTTGACGAACGTGACAAGTGGTTGAATTTAATTAATCATAATAACTTCCTTATTAATACATGTGTATGTGTACCACATTTTATTTGAGCCCACATAAATTTACATAAATAAAGATAAAGATTGTCATTACGTACGCAAACATTTAATTTGCTTCAGATACGTCCTGTTTGAATATAAACTCTTTCTTATAACCGACTGTTTGATTACAGCTTTGTTTGCATGTATAAATTGCTAATACACCAAAGTCGAGCTCCGTTTCCTTTAGTATCGTCAGCATCTGCGGCATAATTTGAAACTCATACTGCCGTTCGGCGTCACAATATTCGCATCTTGGTATCGCACCCGGTTGCGGTTCTTTGGCAATCCATAATGGGCTTCCTCCACGTTCGTATCGCAGAATTTGTTCCGGATATTGTGCGATGCGCTTGCGAAAGTTCAAAAACGTTTTGTCTTTATCAATCGCTGAGTGTTCCTGCAGTTCAGCATCGGATATTTTATCCATCGTACCGACTTGGCCGGTGGCTTTCAGTTCCTCATACTTCTGCATTTCATCCGCTTCGTTAATTTGTTTAATCTCTATCTCCTCCGTTTCCATAACGATTTCATACTCTTTAAATAGATAATTTGATGGTGATGGTGCACTTTCATTGTTTTTGCAACAATGGTTTTTATGGCTTTCTTTCCAGTCGATAATTTGATGCTCCCTGCAACAGTATGTTGTTTTACATTTGCTACATTTCCTTTCACCTGCGCATCCACATAGATTGCAGAGCTTGGTCCATTTCTCTGCATCAAACTCGACAGGTCCATCTATCGGAGGTTCAAACGAGTAGTAATTGTTTTGCCTGGATAAGCTACTTCGAAACACTCGTAAATTATTCGCATTATTTTTAACACAGCATTCTTTCCTCTTACATATGAATATAAAAAGGGTACGATGGAAATTCTTGTCACATTCTTCGTACGGTGCGTAGATTTGGCAAAGGAAAATCATTTGTTGTCTGCAATTTTCACATCTCAGTTGTTCAAACGTTGGTAGATATTCCAGGGCTAACCACGCAGGCTTTCCACCAAGTTTGCTTGGAAAATGAGGACTTTCTACTTGCCATTTATCACAATTTTCAGCAAAACCAACATCGATATCAGGCATGGTATTTTTAGGTTATGTTATTGTCTGCGTTGGAAGTTCAGCTACTCTACCACAGATGTCCACTTGCGTCACAAACAAGCAACAAATTTAAATATCATGCAATCTAATTAATGTTTACAATAAATAATAGTATTTACATTACAATTAACAACAATTTGATTTGCACACATAATGATTATTTGCATTGTCGATTCGTAAACATTAGTTTAGTAACATTCTAGGAAGCAAGTGCACATCGTGCTAATAACATTGTTTTAAATATTGTTTGTGCTAATTATTTATTGGAAGATACTTCGATGGGATTGATAAATAGCATAGCGTTTTAAAATATTTCCACATTGCTAAACAAAGTTCTGCAAAAAGCAATTCTGTTTATTGTAGTGACATTAAAAAATTACTTTTTTTCAACATTACATAAATATTTAAGTTTAGTGATTTATTCATTTATTTATAGTAAGTCCAGTTACATAACTTACTAATTAATAGTTTTGACTAATATGCTTATGTCTGAGTTACTAATAGAATATAATTTGCATATAGCAGTGGTGGATTTGGCCTTAAATTTGAGATGTTGTAAAGTTTATACTTTTGTTTTGTCGGTTTTGTCGACACAAACAAACAGTTTTCAATTGTTACACTTTCCAAAATTGTTAAAAAGTCCATAAATTGAACTAGTTTGGTTGAATAGTGTGTTGGAATGCAGAAAAAAGGTGCAAAAATTAAAGAAAAATTAATAAACATTTTAGAGGATATTGTATTTTTACAAGTAACTTTTTTTATTCATTTGTACAAAATTAATAAAACAAAACAGTAAAAGAAAATGGCTTAAAAAATACAGAATTGGTTTGAAACGTGAAAAAGTTGTCTTTATAAAGGTATAGTGTAACATTTTTCTTTGATTTTCATTTTCCTATTTTTGTTCTGAGCGATTTTTCTGTATTTCTTTATACAAAATCATTAAAAGAGCATTACTTCAACGGTTTTTGGTAAAAAGTACAAGAAAATGGCTTAAAAAACATAGAAGTGGTGCAAAAAGTGTAAAATCTGCCTGTTTAGAGATATAGTTTAGCTTTTTTTAATTTTCTTTTTTCCTACACTGTTCTAAGCAACTTCTCTGTATTCCTTTATACAAAATTATTAAAAAAAGCAGTACTTAAATGATTTTTGGTAAAAAGTGCGAGGAAATACCTTAAAAATTTGAAAAGTAGCGGAAGAAAGGGTAAAATTTGACTTTCTAGAGGTATAGTGTAACATTTTTCTTTGATTTTCCGTTTCCCACATTTTCTCTATGGCATTTTAGAAAATCCGTCCCTGTTTGCATGCAATTGCGTTTTCAAATGGTCAATTAGACCGTTTATATATAAAATGCAAACAAAGTATAGCTAAATAAAGTATCATAAATAAAAAGTAGCCTTCGTGAAAAAACGCGTCTTGCCAAAGTACATTATATTTTATTAAAAAAAAATTAATAAAATAACCCATGACACATCTAGATTCATGGACGAACATTAATGTTCAAGTATCATAAATATAATGTGTCAAGTCTGTTGCTTAAGTTTAAAATTTGAATTTGCGAATTTAAATCGATTCAATATCTACCCATATGTACAAGTTTTGTTTTCTTTCTCGTTTATATATATTGTATATAATTAATTCGTACGCTTTTGTTGAAGAAAGCTTGCAATTATTTACAGCAAAAATTTATTCAAAAGATTTAACGGTATCGTCGTTTATTGTAAATAAATAGTAAATTTGACATCAAAGATTATCTAAAATTATAATTTTTTTGTGAATATTAAAACTGGATTCTTGAAATGTCAACGAATTCTAAATTTGATTCGCGAAAAACATCACATAAGTAGCTATGTTTATTGTTTCAAAGAATTCACTTTCTTGTTTTCCCAATCAATAATAAAATTTATATTGGCGTCATTTAAATTAAAATTGTTTACATTTACACAAGGCATAATTACTTTTTAATTGTGTGTAAAAATATAATTAATAGGTGCGTTAAACCGCCAGTCGTCTGTCAACATTTTTTTGCGCTAATATTTAAACTAGTTTATGTTTTTATACACGCTGATTCCCACTAATCTTAATTACTACACCATTCGATCTTTTGATAAAAAACCAATTTTAATCATATTTCCTGTGCGCGGCATTTCGAATCGCTTGTTATGTCTCGTATGTTTACCGAAACAGATATTTATTCATCAATGTTTTAATGTAATATGACTTGTTGGCCTTGGTTTTATAAGTAAAATTAATTGCAGAGAAGAGTTGGTCAGTGTTGGCTCAGTATTGAAGTGAGTAACAATGGTAAGTGTAAGAGATTTTTCTTTTCTGCTGGGTAATTATAATAACGCTTTGTCTTGTTAGAAAAACGCACAATGGATTCTAGTTGTGATAAGTGTAATTGATTGGACTGCCGCCACACCGATTTTCGTTGAAGACATACAGAGTTTTGAGGATCCATGGGACTATAAAGTGCCACCCCATCGTGATCCAATTCTACAACATGAAAGTTCAATACACGAACTGCCTTCACGCATAGAACGAATGGTAAACAATATGTTTAATTCACTTATAACTTGATATTATTTAAATTTGTTTTGTATAGAGTAAAGAATATGATGATGATAGTGCGTTAGCTAAACATGTAACAGCACCTACTGCAATGGGTCCAATGGGCATTAAACTGTCATGCAGTGGATGCAAACTCGGCATCTCGTTGCTAAAATCTGAAGTCAGTCAAACATCAGACTTCGATGAGATCAAAGAGAGGTTTGTATCAATCTGCGTCGGCTTCAAGATCGAAAATGAAATTGTATGCTCTGGAATTTTTGATATGTACGGACCCGTTGTACTACCATCGCTGAAACTAAGCCAAATCGGTGAGTGTTTACAAATCGGTGATGTAATAACGCACCATCAGCACCTTTCAGTATTGCAAAATAATGGTGTTCTATTTCCATGCCAGACACTGATAAAATATGCAATTTACTGCTTGGCGAGACGTGCGGGTCGAGTGACAATCAAATACACAATTGGTTCGTCGAGCTGAATGATACCGACAATGCTAACAAAGATGTTTGGAGTACACCACCACCCAGCGATGATGTCCCTACATTCAAAGTGTTACATTTATCCGATACACACTTTGATCCACTGTACCAGGAGGGAAGTCCAGCTAATTGTCAGGAGCCGTTGTGCTGTAGGAGCTTCAGCACGCCGCCCGAGAAAGAAGAAGTCGTACCTGCCGGAAAGTAATTAGCTGGCGCATTAATCATAAATTCAATGTGTAAAGTTATCGGGTGTGATTTATAGGTATGGAGCGTATGAGAAATGCGATTCGCCGCAGATTTTGTTTGAAACGATGCTCGAGCATATTGCATTAGAACATCCAGTAAGTAAAGAATCTTGTTTATTCAAAAATTGACTGACAGACTAAAATTTAATTAAACAATGCTCAAATTTGAAGCGTTTCGATGAAAAAACGCACAAAAATCATTCTGAAAATCAAAAATTTGCTAAAAAATGTGTACTTTTTGGCAATAATTCTGTAATTTAATACAAATTTTCTTAAAGTTTCTCGAAATCTTGTTACATTGAAGAAAGAAACGGTTTTTATTACATTCTAAAATAAATGGCACAAACCGCAGGTTTGTATCTCGCCTAGAAAAAAAGTTATGGCCGATTTTATGGTAAAAAATTAGGTTTTTCCGAGTTTTTCTATAATCGTTTATTTGGACCACTTTTAATCGTCGTAGAAAGCTGTAAATTAGCATCATTACTATTATTAGGCATCACTACGAGAAGCCATACTTAGATTTGTAAATATTGAAAAAAAGTTGAAAAAAAAATTTACTTAAACTTTATACTAAGGGTTTTTTTTGGCATTCTAAGACGAACGGCGCAAACCGCAACTTCGTATCTCAAATAGAAAAAAAGTTATGGCCGATTTTATGGTGAAACATGAGGTTTTTCCAGATTTTCTCCCAATTATTGATGTGCAGTTTTAATGCTGGAAATCGATGCAGAAATTGTTACATCGAAAACATGTCTTGAACTGATCAGTTTTACTCAGTATCAAACAATATTATAATTTGATTTGTTTAAATATTTGTCCACTATGCTTGTTTGTTGAATTTTATAGGATATTGATTACATTATATGGACGGGCGACATTCCACCCCATGACGTTTGGAATCAATCAAAGGCTGATACGTTATCAAACATTAAATTTACCATTAATCAACTGGTGGAGGCCTTTCCCGACGTGCCAATATTTCCTGCGCTCGGCAATCACGAAGGAGTTCCAGCTGGAAAGTGAGTGGTTGTTATTTATTTATATAAATATCGTCATCGCGTTTAATTTTAGCTTGTAATTACTAAAAGAAATAACGATGTAACAACGACATTGTTATTAAATTAATAATAAATTATTTATTATAAAGGTTATAGAAAAAATTAATCACAATTAATAGAAAAAAACAAATTTATTTGTACTTGATTCATTTTCTACTATTTTCTCTATTTTAAAATCTGTTTAAATCAATTTTAAATCATTAAATGAAAGAATAAAACATTGTTATTAAATTAATAATAATTAATTATAAAGTTTATAGAAAAAATAATCACATTTAGGTAACATTTTTCTAGTCAAATTGTTTGTATTTGTTTTGACCCAAATTGATTGTTTATTTGCTTACATCTACTTCACTTTCTATATTAATATTTAGTTAATTTCGTTTTAAAATCGTGCCCTTGAGGCGTAAGCAGCAACGTATTAAACTGAAAATTCATTCATTTTAATAATCGGAATACCTTAACATTGCATTTGACATAATTAACGGTTCAAGGCCACCGACGCATAATTACCTGTAATTAGCGATCGGCGAGTGCGGCATTACATGATGATCTATAAAGTTAAAACATACACGTGCTTTGTTTTGAATTAAAAAAACACACACACAAACACAACATTATCAACAAACATTTAAATACTTCCTGACTTTCGCGTTTGACGAAAAATAAACATATGTAATTTATTTAAATTACAGCTTTGCACCGCCTTGGATCAAGAGCGAAAATCAATCGATCTCGTGGTTATACAATGTGATCGCCGATGAATGGAGTAAATGGTTGCCACATGAAATCAACTCAACGTTATTGCACGGCGGCTTCTATTCCGTTTTAATTCGTCCGAAATTTCGTTTGATTTCATTGAACATGAACTACTGTTACTCGCTCAGCTGGTATTGTATTATATATTAATCGCAATTAGATAATTTTTTGGATGGATTTTGACGAAATTTGCAGGTGGTTGGTGCTCAACAGCACAGATCCAGCCAAGGAATTGAAATGGTTGATACACGAACTCCAAATGGCCGAGGACAATAACGAAAAGGTGCACATAATTGGTTAGTTATTCATGTCATTCATTCCCCAACTCAAAGACGATGACATTGATGATTGTATTTTGCGTTTTTTTTAAAGGTCATGTACCGCCCGGCGGCGCCGATTGCTTGAAGATGTGGTCAAAGAACTACTACGATATCATCAATCGATACAAGAACACGGTGGTGGCGCAATTCTTCGGCCATACGCACAGCGACGAATTCGAGCTGTTTTATAATAACAAGAATACGTGTACGTATATACAGATCTATGTGCTGGTATATTTCACGCTTTCTATACTTTAATGTACTTACCTTAGTTTTTTTTTATATATTTACACGCTGCAAATGTTTTTATGTTAATGTATTTTTCTAGCTGAGGCAATTGGTGTCGCGTATATAGGACCGGCTGTAACACCATTCGAGCTAATGAATCCTGGTTATCGGATCTACTACGTGAATGGGGATCATCCTAAAAGCACATATGTAAATAATTGCATTACTTTTAAGTTAGGTCTTTTATCAACTATTTAAAATACTTTATAGTTTTAAAACTCTTATTAGTGCATCTTGCATTGAATCTTGCATGGACGGCCAGAAGTCCTTTGACTCAGAATCGGGCCTGACAAAGCCAAATTCTTGTAAACACAACAATATTATGCTCAACTTCTATTGTTTCTATAAATGATGTTTGGTTGTAAATACAAAACACTAAAATCGGGGTCGGGTCGGATCGAGTTGTATTATTTGGACATTTTTATAATCAGGCTATGAACGGACATCTATTTACTCAGATATGGCCGAGTTGGATTGTCCTATTTCTTTCTATGCTGGATTTTGATAAATATAGACTAGTTTTGGACCTTTATCTTATAAATGATGTTTGGTTATTAATATAACACACTATAATTGGGCTTAGATCGGACCTGGTCGTATCATTTGGAAATTTTCCATATCAGGTTTTGACCGGATCCCTAACTACTTGGATCGGGCTGGCTTGGATAGTTTTATTTCTATTTATGCAAGATTCAGATACAGATAAGCTAGTTTAAACCCTCAATCGACCCATCTTCAGCATGCTACATCCCAATAAATAAATAAAAATTAAAACATGCTAAAGATGGCTCCATAAAGAACTGAAACTAAACTGTTTTAAAGTATACAATAATTAAAGAGTTGAAAATAGACCTAATTTAATTAAATATCAATACACTGGAAAATTCACGTATTTATATTTTTTGCAGGAGGTGATCGATCATGAAACGTGGATCACCGACTTGCAGCGCGCCAATGCGCATCCCCACAATACGCCAACGTACTTCAAGCTGTACTCGGCAAGGTCGGCGTACGATATGGCGACGCTGCGGCCGAAAGATTGGGACAATTTGGTGAATACCATGGTGCACGATAAGAAAGTGTTTAATCTGTTTCACAAGTAAGTGATAAATTAGGACAGGTCAAGCACAACAAGTATACTATATAGTGAGTGAGATGCGCTACTTGCTGCCGCTTGAGCAACAAATTGTTTGGAAATTGTCCTTGCTGCGATTTTAAAGTATGTGCTGTATGGCACGACACGACATCATCAGCATTAATTTATGCACCATAAAAATTCAAATATAGAGATATTTTATTAACTTTTATTTGTTTCAGATACTTTTACAAAGCGAGTCCAGTGCGGCCATATTGCAACGACAATGAATGCAAATATAAGGTGATTTGCGATTTGAAGACGGGAAAATCGAATGCACGCAAGAGCTTATGTCATCGAGAGGAGGCGATTTTATTAAATAATTCAACTAGTACATAATTTAAATTAACTTATTACTAATTTATAAATAAACTATATTTAATAGTAAAGCATACAATAGGGATGTTTCGATTCGCATTCGTCCCCATTTTCGGCATATTCTTCAATTGTTGGTAGATAAGCGGTAAGCGCACCGATTCCACGTTTCACTTCATCGCCTTTAGCATTCAGCGCACGCTGCATTCCCCAAACGAGCGGCGCGCTCTTGCACACCAACAGCTGCATGCAACCCGAATTTTCTTTGGCCGCGTCGGCATCCAGGTATTCGATGATGTGATGCGGCAGATTCGCATCCTTGGCGTAGCTCAGAATATTTTGCACCTGCGGTATTTCCAGCATCCAATCCAATGGGGTGCCTTTCATGTTGGTGCTGCGCGCTATCGGCGGCGGTGAATGCGACAATGACGTGCTAATCTTTAATTATTTATTAAATCAATATTAATGTAATCATTGTGAGTTTGATTAACTTACGACTTGAGCGATGAAGATGATGGCATTGACGGCAATCGCACCAATTCGCTTACTATCCAATCCGAGCACGCGCAAGAAACCAGAAAATATTGTGTTTTTCGAATCGTCTTCATAGCGATCCTTCCTTGGATGCCGTCCGAATGCTTCGCTTACTAATTGAGCAACGCCGCTCGCCCTATCCAAGCCGAGAAATTTGCCAGCCATCTCAAATCCGGACTTAATCGTGCCGAAAACGTGTTCGAACGAATTGCATTCTTGTACACCAAGTACAACTAACAATACGAGTGATATTCTAGCGATGTACATCATCTTCGAACGGCTGCCAAATCTAAACTGATTCATCCACATTGCAAGCGAAGACACTGTCGCATGATCTCTCATGTATGACTATAACTACATTTTTAATTCGTTCAAGCAGCCACCACAATTTTCCATGTCACTGTGCATAATTGTTTTCATCCATATACATATGGAATACACTCCGCTTGGGAGTTTAGTAGGTGAAGTTTAGCCGGCGAGAAGATGTTACCATGCCTTGTGGTACTGGTGGTGCTAGGCATTACCCACGCGCAAGATTTATCTAACGCGATCGATGTGAAAACCTTAAGTGAGCTGCCGATTGATAAACTACTCAGCGTCAAGAATTCCTTCGATTTTGATTTTGTTAAGCCGATTGGTGAGTTGAATTCGCTGGAAGATGTTGCTCCAGCACCGAAATTCGCCGCTAACAAGCCGATGCCGTTGCGTGCTCCAAGATATCCACCATATAACAGGCCTCACAAACGCGGTGATTGGGAGGAAGATTGGAAGAGCACTAAAGTTGCAAACAAGTCGGTATTTCCAATGTCCATCACTACGCTTGCCTTCCTTGCATTTGGAGGGTACTTACTCTGCTTGGTATTGCAAAGCTTAAAGTACAAAGGCCGCAAGAAAATCATCAAAGTGATTCCGTACTTCATCACAACGACAACGACTACAACAACGACGACAGCAGCTCCGGCAGGTAGAAAAAAGCGTCGGCGTCGTCGCAATCCGTATCGCATTCGGCTTCCGCATCGTTACAAGCGTGATGTAGAAAATGATAGTAAGCAGTCGGCGGAGTCGGAGGAAGAGGTAAAAGCCAACGAATTGGCATCGCAAGTCGATCCAGATAAGATGCTTGACGCTCTGATTACGTTATCCGAGGCATACACACGATACCACACCGTCGATTACAGAAAGTTGAACCAGACGATGACGCGCTTTTGATGTATAATTACGCTTCGTACAATTTGTGTCACAGGCGACAATGCAGCCTGCACATGAAACCATCAATTACACATTTTATATACTTAAAAAAAAACAACAAAAACAAAAAAAAGCAACGCTTCGTCGGTGACATATTTATTTATTTTAAATTAGAAACCCCGCGATGATGAATTTACGTTCGCACACTAAAAGCATATATTGGATTTGCATAAATATCAATTTGCAATTTTCTTTTTTTATTTTGGTTGCATGTCGTACAAGACCAGAAGTGCGTGTAGCGAATAAACCAATCCTGACATCAACAGTCATTTTAATAAAGTGTAATCATAATATTAATAATGATTATAAAACCCATAATAAAGTGTAAAGTGATATTTTCCCAGTATTTACGACAACTATACGATTACTTTAGTCATCTTAAATTCATTAATAGTAATTTGGAATCACGCAGCGAGAAGATATACACATCTCATATATCTTCCTTCGTTACACACACCCCATAAAGCGGACAATTCACGTTCGCTTGTTTATTATAATCATCATCCGTCCTTGTTGCTGCTTCTTCTTCTCTTTTTTCCTCCTCTTTATCCTCGTATATTTTTTTTCGTCATCATCATTTTATATACGAAACGCATAAAATCTAATATATTGTGTTGTAAACGCCACAATGGACGTATCACAATAGGCGCTTTTTTATTCGATTTTATAAGAATCATAAAAATATCTTCAAGTTTTTAAATTAAACATTTAAGCGTGTGCTTAAGCATTTTGGTGATTTGGGGGGTAGCAGATTGGGCGTAGTAAATCTCATAGTATATAATAAATACGCAAACTTTCGTTATTATATACGCATAGGTAAAAGGTTATTGTGTAAATTCAAACCACTCCTACATTGGAGAAAATTATATTATAATTTATGAATTATTTATTTATTTATTAAAAACTTAATTTATTACGTTTATATTTATTTATTTATGCATTTATGTGGTGGTGACTCACGACACAATCAAAAAATTGTACAAATAGAAAACTAACCGTGTGTAGATAGATAGATACATTGTAGTATAGTATTGTAGTTGTAATAAATAATTAGTAATTATATACCTATCAAAAATTGTGATGCGATAAACAATAAGCGCAGATCGATATTAAAGTCGGAAATTTCCTGGAACGCAACAACAAAATTGTTGAAATAACTGTGCATGAATGGAGCAAAGTGGCTATTTCCAAAGTATAATAGCGTTACTGTTAGTTCTATCCCATTGTTATATTGCCTTTTCCAACTATATTTCAACAAAAAAAAATTGTATGCCGATGAATGAATAAAGTCATTGCAAACGTACTGTTAGTATTGTTTTTCTTATCCATCCTATTTGTGCAATCAAAAAATAAAACATAGAAACACACATCTCCATCTGCATAATTAAATGGAATTAGTGCAAATGGAACTTGATTTCGTTTTCAGAGCGATTATAATCTATACATACGCTATCTTTAGTGAACCACCCATAGCATTGGGATTGTCAATTTTANAACATAGAAACACACATCTACATCTGCATAATTAAATGGAATTAGTGCAAATGGAACTTGATTTCGTTTTCAGAGCGATTATAATCTATACATACGCTATCTTTAGTGAACCACCCATAACATTGGGATTGTCAATTTTATTACCTACCGATCGTTATCTTATCGCAATGTAGTATAATAATTTTTACATCTCTATTAAAACCCACAAATTTAGTTCAAATTATCTCTCGAACAAATATTGAATACTATTAAAATGATAAAAATAATTTAAATATAAAATTGGATAATTGATTGA
>JARJDW010004148.1:0-11788 GCA_030264715.1 Adinopsis sp. GC000173
GGGTAGAAAAAATAATGTATACTACTCGCATTTAATAGCCATTAAGATGCTCGCACTCTATACGCCACTCGCCGCAAGCGGCTCGTGGCGTATGCCCCGTACTCGCATCTTAATGGCTATCATTAAATGCTCATTGTATAATATACTATTCTACAATTGTTAGGTGCACATTGAAACAGCATAAAAACACGTCTGACTATACTCAACTTTACAGATAGCTGCGTGAAGCGAGTTTTACATGCTTCACCACATCTTCATCATTTAGCATTGCTTTTAAGGTTGTCTTTTCATTGTAGATTAGCCACTTTTGAAATATTCTTTATTATAAAACTTTATTGCGCACCTACAGAGTGAGAATTTCCTCTAAATTCTTTTTTTGTCTTAGTTGAGGAAGTTTATGTTACTTTTGAATTGCCCTTAGAAATAATTTGTTGGTTTTGGAAAATATATAAAAACGAAATGAAATTCACGCATAAGACTTCACTAGAAATTGTTTTTAAATTGTATGTATCTAAATTTAAAAGGAGTTTTGAATCGTTTTAACCGCTTCTCCATATCTTAATCCCTATTGGCATTGCTTTCAAGTGTAATTGCCTTTTAAGATTGTCTTTCCATTGCAGATTAGCCAGTCTTGAAATACTCTTTATTATAAAACTTTATTGCGCATCTTTCGAAAAACATATAAGATCAAAAAGAAATTTACGGTTAAGACTTTATTCGAAATAGGTTTTGAATAGTATGTATCTAAATTTAAGTGTTTACATTTCATATAGTTAAAGATAAATTTTGTAGTTGTAAAAACTAAGGAAACAAGAGCCTTTGTTGTTATTCTAGTCTGTTTAAAAACTACCTCTTACAGTTTTTTCATCACGCTTAACATGTAATTAATAAATGATTCCATTATATTATAGATTGCCGTATTTCGTTGGCGTATGATAGAGATTTGGGCAACCTTCAACCGCTCCTTCTCCGCACCAACAAACATCAGTTGCATACCGACACATTTTACTATCCGACCAATACTGTAAAGGAATTGGTGCTTAAACCGAACGAACAAATACATGTAAATTGTCCTGGTAATTCCGTCCAAGTGAATTCTACAAGCTTGAAAGTCGACAATGCGTTAATAAGCTGCAAATCGGGCAAACAATTCCAATTCGTCGGCTCTTCTAAAGATGGAAATATTAAGAATATCACATGTGTTGAAGAGCCGCATCATATGTACAAATTTAGCGGACGGAAATGTTTAAATGGAAAGTATGATGAGGTAGTACTGGGCTTCAATTTAACCGATGGAAGATTTATCACACTCATGAGCTTGTGCTTCGATAAAGAGAATAAGAACACGCTATATAGTCATTTTAATCTTACATGGGCGATCGGTGCATCTCAATTTGCATATCCGCGTCCAATTGGTTTTGAGGAGTATGACTTGTACAATCTAACGCTGCCTATGAATTCGTTATACTCGCGTAACATACAAAAGAGTACGATAAATCGCTTGCTCGGCCTTGCTGCTGGATCAGATAAGTATATTAATACAACAGGCGGATCAGATTTTTATCTTGCAAGAGGGCATCTCACCGCTAAAGCTGATTTCATGTATGGGCCACAACAGCGCGCTACATTCTACTATGTCAACGTCGCTCCACAATTTCAAGTATTCAACGGCAACAACTGGGAACAAATGGAGATATCCGTTCGTGACTATGCATGGACTTCACGTCAAAATCTGACGATGTACACTGGCACACACGGTATACTCACATTGCCACATTCACAAACCAACAAGTCAGTGTCGATTCATCTTTACCAAGGCAAAAATGGTGTCAAAGCTGTTCCTGTCCCGAAGTACTATTGGAAAGTGCTGTATAATCCGTTGAATCAAGCTGGCATCGCGCTGATTGGCGTTAACAACCCGTACCACTTCAACGCTACGGCGGATGTATTTTGTCCCGATTTGTGCGATTTGATTTCGTGGCCGATCAGCTGGAATCGCACCCGCATCGACTACGGCTATTCGTTCTGCTGTAATGTTAACGAGTTCCGCAAAACTGTTAATACTTTACCTAACTTTATTGTAAATAAACTGCTTACTGATTACGATGTTGTTGACTCGACAACCGAATATCTATCTAGGCTCGATCGTACATTAGATTATATCGTTTTTAGCGTTGTGCTCTTGCTTTTCCTTGATGTGGGCTTGATGGGCGCATTTATGTACCAGCGACAGATGATGATTGAGCGCAATTTACTGAATGTCTATTACACCAAGGAGTATTTAGAGTCGTAAACTTTATTTTGTGTGAATAATACAACGACTTTCTATCAACTGTATAAAAGAATTTAAAAAATGCGAATGACAATCGCGTTGCTTGAAATATCGAACTTAGCTGAAAGTAATTTTATAGTATGTATTTTAACGCACCCATTTAAAGATATAATGAGATATAGTTTAGTATTTACTATTTTCTCGTTGATCTGATTAGGGGTGCGTACAATTGCCTGCATTAATCGCATTGATCGCATTGCCTTTGATGTGGATGTCGTTAATATAAAAAATATTTTACATTCAAATTATAAATAAATAGTCATTTTTTTGCGTTTTATATTACACTACCATCCAACTTAATAAAGTTAGTAGTATAAGGGTTATAAGGGGCAGTTGCGCCTGGGAATCCTTTGTAAGCCGTGAAATTTTTTTGCAAAATGCGGGTGGGGGTACAGTATTTTTGATGTTTAATAGTGGTGGGGCGGCTGAGGAGCGGATGAGAGCTTATGTGATTGTAGGACGTTGAGCAGCAACTACCGATGACATGTTCTGTATTTTGTACAAAAATAGAGAAATAAACATTTTATATATTTAGGCGTTAGCGGTTTTGCATATTTTTCTTTCTAATAAAATGTATTGTAATTGAAATCATATTCAACATAATATAAAAATGATTTATTTAATTATACTGTACAAAAATATTATATTAGCGGCAGTGGCGTGCGGTCCATGGAAGCAAGGGAAGCATTGCTTCCCTTTGCTGAATTTCAATACATAGAAATATTATTATTTTCATACATTTCATTATTATTTATCACCTTTTAATTTATGATGTAATTTGTTGGCTAAAAAAATCTTGATGAAGACTGTTATGTAGTTATTTGTTGAATGGAAGCAACGAGCGCATTGCTTCCAATGCTCTTAATAGCTAATGTATAAAACCGATGCGCGCGAATAAAATAAAACATCGTAATATTTAGCGCATCAATATTTATAGATTACATTATACCGCACTTGTTTAATTTATACTTAACTTATTTATTTATTGTTGTCAAAAAAAGTTAATCGTAAGTTAAAATATATTGACGAAGATAATTTTAATTTATTAAATTTTAAATTAATTTTTGTTATGCATCTAGTTTGAATGGTATAAAGTTATTTAACAAAAACTTTATGCGCCTGTTTTATAATATTCTTTCAAAATTTTCAATTTCATATTAAAGTTTAATCACCGCATATGAATGTATCAAATTTGTTTCTTTCAGTTGGCTTTTAATTCATATATATATATATATTGTAACAAAACTGTTAGAAGGTTGAACACAGTTTTGAAAAACAATTAATAAAGGAAATAGTTGAAAATAATATTTAATTTTTTTATTGATGTGATTAATAAAATAAGCAAAGAACTTTAACAAGTGTGTCTGTTGAAAGATCGTTTTCGGTTTTAAACAGAATAAAAACATGTTCTGGAAATAGCACTGGACAAGGTAGATTACCTAAATTGGCATTATTGTCTATAGAAAAAAAAANATTATTATTGCGCTGCTGCTTTTGATTAATTGCGTGCGTGCTCGTTGTTGTTCTCGTTGTTGTTGGCTGTTTTGTTTGCATTATTTATGTATCGGTGAGTGGTGGATTAAGCGCAGTTTTGCGGTTAGAGAAGCTCGAGGCGCTCTCCTTGCCATACAGCTTAGGATCAATCACACACACGCGATTTAGTAGGTACCTATAGAGTAGTATAGAAAATGTTGATGAACGGTGTAATTATCGCGTATTGTTTCGTAATTAAACCGAGCACTTGTACATTGTAGATATTTGATATTGAAACAAAAGCGCGCCTCTATTCGTTTTTCTCATAGACATACACATACACAAACACAAAAGTGTGCGCTTTTGTTATTTACCAACAATTTCAATGATATAATTGAAGCCATTCGTTTAGGTGTCAGCGATTTGAATGAGTTGCGTTGTTTTTTACGCGTTTTATCATCATTCGTATATATACGTATATATAGGAGCATTCATCTATGATTTGTAAAGATTTTTTGACCACACACGGGCATTAACGTTATGGTTGTGGCGCTGGTCATTAGCGTCATTTGATTGATTTATAACGTTAGGTCATTAAATGAACATTTTCTCGGCGATGTGTTAGTGTGGGTAAGTAAATGTATGTGACTCCGAAATACGACTTGTCATACTTTCACATGAAAGCTGAAAAAACTAAAAAAATAGATCTTTATTAATTATGTTATTCGACTTTATTTTTTTAAAATTTTGGGTGTCCTATATATGGTACATTTTTTGTTGTATTGGATTTTTTAATATACCGAAAATGAACCGAAATCTATATTTATAATTACTTAGTTAGGTAGTAATTTTGAATTTCAAGGCATTCAAACAAAGTTAGCTATATTTAAGAATTTAAAAAAGTCTTCCATTAAAATAGCGCCGATTTTTATCAAATTCACGAAGAATTTTATTAATTAAAACATTAAACATCAAATAACTTACAATATATTAATCATATACAACATATAAAATTATAAAAAATTATTTTGTCCCAATAAAATTATAAAAAACTATAATTTCTTTAAGAATTTTCTTGAAAATTATAATTAACGACTGTGATTTCCGAAGTGCGTACCAAAATCTATTTAAGTTTTAGAACTTTATTAAATTTTCAATTGAATAAGCGTCAAAATCTTTCCATAGTCAGCTTGTAAATAAATTTAAATTACAAAACTAAATAATTTATAAATAAATTAAAACAAAGTTCTTTAAAATTGCAGAATTTAATACCTTTTGTATAAGCCAAACAATTTAGTCGAAATTATTAACAAGCAAATTTAATAAGGTTTCATGTTTTACTTTTGCGTATAATAATCTTCATTCAAGATTTTAATTTCAATTTAATTAAAATTTTCACCATAAAAAAAGTGTGAAGAAATTCGAAATGATACACATTTAGTCATCACTTTGGATTGATGTGGGTTGCTTCCAACCAACGTAAATACATGACGACGGTATTCCAGCACAATTTTTTACAAATTAAATTAATCTTTCTACTTTTTTTTATTATTTAACTCCTGAACAATGAACGCGCATGAAAAAAAAGCGTATTGTGTGTGTGTGGATGGTGTGAAAGGCATTTCCGGTACGACTAATATCGGCAAATCTGCGTGAAATGCGAGGGGCGGTCTTATTCACGCTCAATTGCCCCCCAAATAGAAAAATTAACAATTGTATGTGTGTATAGAGAGATGGTGACTTAAAATCGCACCCAACAACACACAGATACACACACACACACACAACGTTCTCGCCAAGCTATGCTAGTTGCATTCAGGTAGAATATCGGCAATTTGTTCGATCCGTGCTTAATCCCCAATGAGCTGTCCATCAAGATCACACCACATTTCTATGAACTTGAATGCGCCCACAAACAAATCCTACATTACACGTTTATACTACACATATTCAATCAATGAAATCGAATCATAACATTGAGTTGCTCGCATTGTTCATTCGGCTTTTCACATTACAAAACACCACAATGATGTCTTAAATGCTTTATAATGGAGGGCTTAAATAACAGCAATATTTATTCTGTATATAAAAATTGTTTAATAGTTATTTTTGTCTTGACATCTCAAATATTTTCCTACTTTTTCATGTTTTATTGAAAAAAAAATAACAATTTACCTTTATTGTGATGAAAAAATGATAATTTATAAAAAATGCGCTTCCTGGCTACAATAAATTTGTTTTAGGTAAAACAAAAATGGTAAAAAAATTAGTCAATCAATGAAATCGAATTATAACATTAAGTTGCTGACTTTATTAATTTGGTTTTCTATATATAAACAGTGGAATGATGTCTTAAATTCTTTACAATGAATGTCTTAAATACTAGCAATATTTATTCTATATTTTATTTTCATGTTTCATTGAAACAAAAAATACAATTTACCTTTGTTGTGATAGAAAAAATCAATAATTTATAAAAAAAATGCTTCTTGGCTACAACATATTTGTTTTAGTCAGAAATGGCTAGACGGCTTTGTCGATTAGGTTTTTCAGCAATACTTATGACACGTCAAATAGCTACATTTTCATGCTTAATTGAAATATATAACGTCAGTTCATTGTGATGGAAACCAATCAATTTTTTAAAGAAAAATAATTAGAACGTAAATGATTATGCAATCAATAAAATCGAACCATAACATTCAGTTGCCAGCTTTATTCATTCGACTTTTCCGATATAAACAGCAATATTTATTTTATAAAATTTGTTTAATAGATTTTTTTTTAAAATAATGCAGAGTCTTGACACGTCAAATATCTACTTATTATACTTTTTCATATTTCACTGTTCTTTGTCATAGAAAAATCAATAATTTATAAAAATGTTTTTTTGCTATAACGTTTTTATTTTAATGAAAATAATTTGCATGTAAATGATTATTCAATCAATAAAATCGAATCAAATCAATTAGTATAAGCAGTACAATGATGCTTAAATGCTGAATAATGGAGAGCTTTGCATTCGTAAGTTACAGCAATGTTTATTCTATAAAAATTGTTTAATAGATATTTTAAAAAAAATAATGCACTGTCTTGACACGTCTAGTTTTTCATGTTTCTCTGTTCATTGTGATGAAAAAACATAATAATAAAAATCTTTCCTTGCTATAACATCTTGATTTTAATAAAAATGACTAGATTGTTCATAATTATTCAACTAATAACAAATCACATCATTCAGTTACCAGCTTTGTTCATTAAACTTTTCAATTATAAACAGTGCAATGCTGCCTTAAAAGCTAAATAATTGAGAGCTTTTGCGTTCGCAAATAACGCAGCAATGTTTATTCTATAAAAATTGTTTATTATTAAAAAAATAATGTACTGTCTTGGCACGTCTAGTTTTTCATGCTTTACTGTGATGACAAAAATCGATAATTTATAAAAATACTGCTTTGCTACAACATTTTTGTTTTAATCAAAAATAACTAGAACATAAAAGATTTATTATGCCGCTTTCCTGTAATATTTTCTTGTAAAATAACAACATATTTATTAAGATGCGACAAAACTAAACTAAACTATATATATATTTTATAATTTATCTTCGATTTTTTTTAATTAGAACAAATTCTTATCGTCATAGTAGCTAGTTATACAGCTCTGACGTAGCAACGAAATGTAAGTAAGTAAATATTTACAGTTAGGTATATATAAAATCTGAGAATATTGAATAGAATGTTTCGTTTCGTTTTTATGATGATGTTTATTTATGTGTATGTATGTGTGTGTATGCATAGAAGCATGATATGTGCATGCAATGAATTCTCGGGGCGAAGTATAAACTCTGTCTCTGCTGTGTGTAACTGTCTGTCGCTTTTTCCCTAGAATAAAAGGGACGTCAGCGCGTCCCGGTGCTATCTCCCTTTCAGTCGACTGGACGCAAGACCGCGCATCCACAATATGCTCATGTCTCCCCTATTATGATGAATGACCGTCAGCACACTGACTCCTGTCCAGTCCATTGCTTTATCTTATCGTAACGTTTAATATACTAAAAATGATTAAATCATCTTCATCTGCTGCGGAGAAACGCAGCTTCAGCAAACGCACATTTATGCCAACAAGAAAAAAATTAACCATAAATATGTAATAACACACAATATGCTGCGGGGATTATTAATATTATCAGTCGCCGAAAAACAAAAAAGTTTTTTTAGTGTGTGGCGGCTGGGTTGGTGGGACCGGATTCGGAAACGATCTATAAGCATATTTCCTCCATCATCATCGTTCACGTAACCCACCCAAGAAAAATTTCGAATAATTGCGTTGTTGCCTTGCCGTTCCTCATCTCTCATTTCTCATCGTCGTAGATTTATAACAAAAGTTTTCTACAATCGCGCGCTCATTATTTTTTTGCCATTACCATTTCCACAACAACAAAAACATCGCATAAAAACTATACATAATATATTGATCTTCGAACGCAAAATTAGTATTGGCGCGGTTCTGTTTCATTTATAATGAATAAAAACGGAATTGCGTAATATTAAATTCTATTGTATTGTGTCAGAAATATCTGCCTTTTCACTTACATTAATAGAATTTCGTAAAAATATTAATTTCACTTTAAATATTAAAATAAATTTGAAAAGTTTTAAAAACCAAATGCGAGAATTCCTTTTAATTATATATCGATAGCTGTTTCTCTTCAAAAGCAAACATTTTTGATAATATTTTGATAATATTTTTAACAAAAGTTATATGCAATCGTGCTCATTATTGTTTGCCACTACCATTCCAACAAAAACATCCCTTAAAAACTATACATTAATGTATTGATCTTTGAACACTGATTCATTTAATAAATAAAAAAGAGATTGCGTAACATCAAATTCTATTCTATTATGATAGAACAAATGTCTTTTTCACTTAAATTCATTCATTAAATGGTATTTCGTAAAAATATTTATTGCACTTCACAAATGTTAAAATAATGATGTTGATAAGAATAAATTTGTAATTGTTAAAAAGCAAATGCGAGAATTCTTTGTAATTATATCGATAGCAAACATTTTTGCAAATTTTCTGAAGAACGTTCGATAATACTTTCCAGGAATTTACATAATACAATAGTTTAAATATTCCTTATACAGTAAAACCTGTGTTGCCCAACTTTACAAGTTTCTAACTTATTCAGGATTATACAAATAGGTGGAAATTTTAATCGTTGAAAGAGAAATCATCCAGGTTGACAGGTTTGCAACTTGTTAAGGTTTCCAACTTGATAGGTTTTACTGCAATATAGCTAGTTGTAATTTCAAATATGAGCAACATTTCTTTTAAAATTTGCTTTTTGTCAACGTAGCAGAATTATCGAAATTGTCCCTTATTTAGTAGATTTCCAATTTTGTGTCTATCTTTTCAAAAATTAACACGTCACAAGCAGATGAGTTATGGCTTCTTCGTTCTAAGTTCGTTTTAAATATTCAAATTGTTGATTGTGATTAGATTAGATTTAATAGCAATATTATAGTTAACAAAAATAGAATAAAAAAATAAATACATTGCAAGGTCATCAAATTACCTATTTTTACCTTTTTTCTTATTTAGTTGGAAATCTATAAATCTTTAACAATTACATGCGTTCAGTTTTTTGCAGCCTATTAATAGCGCACCTACTTAAGTTTTTTTTTAAATCGCGTATATCTCCAAGTGTATTTACGACCTTATAGCAAAATTCAGACAAATTAAAATTTATTTTTACGTATCGCACGATTTATCATTGCACGCCCATTATGTAACCCGCACATTAAGATTACAGATTAGTGCAATCTGATAATTGGCAATAATACAAATTCATTAAATGCTTATGTGAAGGGAACATATATTGGCGTTAATTTAGCGCTAATAGATTAACCGGCGAGTTGGTAATTGCAAATAAATCTACATAGCCATATGGTGCGAATGCGTTTTGTTTGCGCAATGCAAAAATAGCTACTCTTTTTTTTATTTTCATTCGCATTTTTTGTGAAATCAAACAAACGGCATTAAATCATGAATTAAAAATATATGTATGTGTGTATGTGTATGCGCAATATAAATAAATGTGACATAATATTGCGCATTGTTTTAATATTGCCAAAAATTATATTGTCCAATTTTGTATGAATTTATTTTGCAATAACGCGCGCGTGAAAAATATATATAAAAAAATATATGTTTGGTGCTTTTGCAAAAATTAATTAAAACGCTTTTTTCTTCATAAACGCGTAATTAGCTTTTATATGCACAAGTTTATAATTTAGGATTAATCAAAGCTGTAGTGAACTCATTTGCACTTTATTAAATTTGTTGTAGTTATAAATTTAAAATTAACTATTTGCATACATATTACATATACTGACTGACGACAACATTAAATGACATATATACAAAAAGCCTACGCATTAACCAAAACAAAATATTTGTATTAAAATTTAGTGTGTGTGTGTGTGTGTTTTTATCAATTCTATTCTAATACGTAACGCAAGAATTAAGAACAGATTTTTGTTTTTGCTAGAATAAAGTAGATTTTTGGGCCAAGTTCAAAAAAAAAACTCACGCAGACTTAATAAAAACAAAAATCTAGAAATACCAATAATGTTTTGCAAATTAAATTGATAAAGTGCGATATCTAAATTTAGATAGGTAGTTAAATTTGTTTTTGGTATAAAAATGTGATGTAAGAATTTTAACAAAATAGTTGTAGGTACTATAGATTCTTCTAAATTTACTTGTAATTTCAATATTAACTTGCTAACAAATTAAAGCAGTGGTGTAATTAGGAGGTCGCCATAGGACGTAATATGCACTTCTGTTAAATAAACAAATTAAAAGTACTGCAAAATCGGAAAGACTGTAGAAAAAGAGACGTGAGGGGTATCCTCGATAGCTTTACTTGATTATAACTATAAATAGCTAAATATAGTCGAAACGTTGGCGAAAAGCTATATTAATTGGTATATCATTTAGCCTCTGCTTTCCCAATTAAATAACAGCATTTATGAGTTTCTGATTTCATTACGTATATTGGATTCTTCTTACATTCAATTTAAAAAAGAATACCTACTGAATGACGTTTGTGTTCTATAAAATTAATAATTAAAATGATCAATTATTTATCTATTTAAGCGCAATTTATCATAGTCAAAAATTAATATATGAATGTATTTTGATCATATTCTTAGTTATACAAGGAATTAGTGAAACTTTTGTCATATATTTAACCCTACCGTTGTTTTTAAAGTATTGGCGAGCGTATCAGTAACTGGTACTACATATGATAGCGATTAAGATGCACGCATATTATATTGAGTGCGTGATGAGCATAAAACAATGAGAATCAAACAGATGCTCAACTAATAGCCGATAATAGCTACATGATGGGGTAAACACAACAAGCGAGGGTGGTGTGTGTGTGTGTTTTTTTTTTCATTCGCAGTGTATATTGAACGCAGCTGATTTACCTCGAAAATCACCTGCTCATCGCTTGCTGTGATCCGACGGCGCGGCCACTTAAAAAATCGCCGATGATTCAAAAATATTGTATAAAATATACAAAAAGAAAATGATCAATTAATATTCATTGGAAAGTGCGCATTGCGTGCGTGCGTGTGTGTGTGCGTTGTTTCGGCTGTCGTGTGTGGGAGGGTGGGAGTGCGGATTGTTGAGGGAGGAGGTTTGATTACTGCACTGTAGTGTTAAATCTTGTTCCGACGGACGACCGGAACCGGAACCAAAAGCGCCGAGCGACGGCCGCATAAAAGGACTGCCGATAATGCAATACACTCTACAATACAGATCATCTTTCAGCTCGCAATTAGTCGCTGCACGTTGATTATTATTTTTATTGTTTGCACTTCCGCACAACCTGATTTATTATAACAATTTTTTCATTAGAATGAAAGGGTTGTTTTCGATGATTTATTGCACACCATTGCA
>JARJDW010004151.1:0-38699 GCA_030264715.1 Adinopsis sp. GC000173
TCAAATATAAGCGTAGCGTATGGGATTAAATAACGGTTATTAATTTATTATAAACTGCCTATTGTGGTTTACATGAATTTAATATTCTTAATGTCATGCAAAATATTTTGAATAATTTCTAGGTCGATTTGGAAGTGGGAATAATCATCGGGCGATAAATTTGCATCATTTACGTTTCATCAGCATTAAGTGACAGTTTCAATTCGTATTTTGACAGCTTTCAATTTATTGTGATTGATCTGCTTTCAGCGAGATAATAAAAAATAGTTTCTAGTTTAATTTTTTACATTTTTAGCCTTTTAGTGTATTTATGCTCCCAACGGTACACTAAATTACACTTGAAAATTACTGGATAAAAGCTTTTATAGTGCCATGCTAGTAATAATTATTATTAAAGCGTTACATATTTAATATTTTTATATAATGCCAAAGAAATAAAATGCCGACAATGTTTTTAAGAACATTATACTATATACTATGCGGCATATCATGAAAATCATATATGATAAACTTTAAAACAAACGTTTTTATCTGGAAATGGAAAAAAGTTATCTAAACGCACCATAAAAATGTAATTTACTTTTTTATCGCACGTTATTTTTAGCTTACTTCTTTTTCTCACGTCCAATGTGAACATTTTCTACTCATAAAATCAAAATTTACTGTTTAATTACAATAAATTATTAAGCACATTGTTTGGTTGAAAGCGTAATTCTTAGCACAACAAATTTGCAAAAATGATGCAATGCGGCATAATTGTATGTATTGATGCTGTTCTAGAGAAGTGCGAACTTGCAATCTCAGCGACTCTCAATCTTTTTTTGAGTCGCGTACCCTATTATTT
Source organism: Adinopsis sp. GC000173 (assembly GCA_030264715.1). Taxonomy (NCBI): domain Eukaryota; kingdom Metazoa; phylum Arthropoda; class Insecta; order Coleoptera; family Staphylinidae; genus Adinopsis; species Adinopsis sp. GC000173. The sequence goes on from JARJDW010004151.1 coordinate 845, forward strand.
CGTTTTCTTAGCTTACAAGAAATTTATTACATAGTCGTGATGTTGACTTTACGCCTTAGCTGCGAGTTTGTATTGTACAATATCGCCAAAAAGACAAGGCAGCTTAAGAAGAAAAGACAAATTATGTCTGCTTTAACAAACATTAGATGAATGTTTTAATTTTTTTAATTTTATCGAATTTAATTCATTTTTTCTTCATTTTTAAAATCCACGTTTCTTAAAAGAAAAGAAGGTTTTTTCAACCAATTGCTCTCTAAGTAAAAGAATGAAAACAATCTTTTTCATGTCTGGCAGCATATTATCCTTTCTATTAGTAATTTTGGTATTGATAATTACAACCTTCAATACTAATGCCTAATTTTCACTTAATTTTTAAACACATACATCTAGAATAATCAATAAGTTATTTTGTTTGCAATTCAAGATTTAAAAGTAGTGAAAAGGACTCCCTTCTAGAACCTTAACAAACAGATCTAAATAACATACCCTTCTTTTTATCGGGCTTCATATTTTGCAAACAATTATATCCTGCCGCAAAAATACAAATCAAATAAAATGAGATGACAGATGCGAAAATGGGAGTAGTCGGCTTTGATCTTATTGCAATCCTTAATGTAAAGTCTTTGCTTTTTCTTTCAATATAAATCTTCTAGCCAATGAAGAATTGCTTTGAGAAAAAATCGGATGAAGGAGTCATTATCTCAATTTCAACGGATCTTTTGATTTGAGCAGTAGATTTTTGGATTTTTAGGGAAGTGGGGTGATATTTTTAATATCTTACTTGAATACTACATTTACTATCTGTTAAATTGTTTTTAGTGCATTTAGTTAATCTTTTTAAATTATTAAAATTGCAAAATTATCTTTTATTGTTATTAGTTTTTCCTTTCATACAAACAACGCTTAATAATACGTTGCTTTAGCATTGATTAATCCGACTGAAAAATAAGAGAGAATTGCCAGCTTAATAAAAATCAAATGCAATTTCAATTGCATCCATATCATTTCAAATAACATAGCATTATTTAAATCAGATAAAATTTAAATTATGTTCTCTTTTCAACCGAGCACGGTTGCGTTTTTTCTATCACACATTCATCTATAAAAAAGCATTATTTAATACGGCACAAAACATTTCAACATTTACGTGACGTGTTAAAATGATAAACACACTTCTTAGTTTCTTGTTCTTGCTCCGCGCGCTCGAAACTATAAAGAAAAAGTACACCGATTATCATACGAGAGAGGAAGAGTAGGATGTTGTTCAACCTACAATTAATGCCATTCGCTTAATTAAAATACAAAAACACGAATACGAATTAGATTAATCAGCAGATTAAACGGCAGAGAATTTTTCACAACATTTGTGCGTTAAAATGTGTTTGAATTATTCTGTATACCAGACTGAATACTCCAATTACGCTTCGAATCGTGCACCTTATCGAAATTATTAACATTCGTAATGGGAACAATTATTAAATCGACGCATTTGCATCATCAACGCCCGAATGATGATTCATCATTCGAAATACGCCGCTCACACGTTTTAAAATTAGTTTTCATTTTGTGCATATGAAAAAATGCACGACGCTCACTTGCTTAATAAATGTATGAATGGCGATGCTATTTTAAAATGCATTGAAATGTGTTATTATGAATGGATTGTTCGGGCGCAGGACGACAAGGATGCGAAAAGTGTTACGTTTCTCACTTAAAAGATTGTTTGGCGTGCAAACGATCGATAATATTCTACAAAACTTTACGATTTTCTTGCATCATTAAGTTTATGTTTAGGTATGAAGTCATTCGATGCGTAAACTGTTTTTTTTTTACTCTATTGCACGTTGACTTAAATAAGAACATATAGTTGCTGCACAGAAATATTGGCGGCTGCAATGCCTGGATTAATTTATTTTAATTACTGTTATTACACAATAATTTTGATAGGATTAGGTTTGGGAATTGTAGTTTATTTGTTATACTGAATTTCATTTAGCACTGCAAGGAAAAATTAATGAAAAATATTGAAATTAAATAGGGATCAACAATTCAACTTAGAAAGATGTTTGTAAACATCTTTCAAGCAAGTTATTTACTATTATTACACAATAGTTTCGATGCCCTGGGAATAGTTTTGGCGATTTTAGTATATTTGTTTTAGTAAATGTTATACTGCCATAACTTCTTTGATTATAATTGCGAATTGGGAATTTTCGTTTATTTGCTGTGTTTAATTTATACTATAAAAATTGCCCTTTCTTCAATTGCTGATCTATGTGAAATGTTAAAATTAACTACAGATTAATACTTAAACTTAATAAGATGTTTGCAAGGGTCCCTCAAACAATTTATTTGCTGTTATTAGACAATATATTTTGGGAATACTTTTGGGAATTCCAATTTATTTGCTGTATTTAATTACATTTGGCTGTGCTATAAAAATTTTCATGCCTGTGATTGATCGGTTACGAATTTTCAACGAAGAATTAAATAAAAATCATTATTTGCGAGATGTTTGTAAACATCCCTGAAACAATTTCCTTAATATTATTACACAATAACTTCAATGTCTTGGGAATTTTAGTATATTCGTTGTTTTCATAGGCTATATAAGAGTTCGTTATTGATATTTAAAATTCTAAATATGCAAGAACATTCTATAAAGGGTGAAAATGATTAAAAGCATAACTTGGAATGGAATTAAAAGCATAAATTATTCAAAAACATTCTATTTTATATTTGATCTGAACAGATGTGTTTCCAGTACAACTTTTACTGGAATAATTTTTTCTATAACTGCATACCTTTTAAAAGATTGTTCCTTAACCACCATGAAATAAAAATAAAACTTCGTCACCATTTGCGAACTCCCAGAACTTTTAAAATTGCGTATTTTTACAGCTTACTTCATTTCATACGACTCTGGGGCTTTTACTGAGATTAACCTTTTCTTTTACCACTAACATGTAAAAATTTTACGTTCCTTTCTAGGCAGTTTCATTTTAGACTGATTAATTTTATATTAATTGTCGGTGTCGCTTTTATCTCGCCGGCGTCATAGTTTGCAAACTGAAAGTGTTTCTTGAATTATTCAAGTACACTATTTAATTAAGTGCTAAGACATCTTTACATATAAAAACTATCCTTTTTGATTACTTTCAACTCATTTTATATATTGTATTAAAAAACTAAGATCGGAGTTTAGATTATAGCAAACATGACATGGTACGCTTTTTAACAAATTACTGTTTTAATGATTATTTTCAATTTATTTCTCGCCTCCATGATTCATATATTTTTATCATTAAAATAATCCTAATTAGAAATACGTAATTTAGTAATTTTTACGGTGTGAAAATGACTGTACATGATTAAGTAATAAATGTGTGTACGTTATATTGTAAAGTAAATTGTTATAATTAAAATTACAATAAAAGTTTTTAAAATACAGTTGCACGAACTTAAATTAATTAGATATGACTAAAGCAGAATGTGTTACAACGAGAATGATGTTAACGTAGATTAACAATTAGCGATAACTTTGAGTACACGTTCGTTAGAAGTATGAAATTATTACCATTTTGTTATAAAAGATTGGCAATTTCATGGAATGTTTGCGATTTGGGTTGGAAGACTTTGCAAAAGATTTAATACATAAAGTAGAAGATGTCAACTAGTTATAATATTAATTTTTTTATATAATTGACCTCAAAAATATTGCATTTTTAAATTACTTTCATTAAAATATAATTTGGTTATTATCTTTGTTTGTGATCTTGATTCAAGTTTGTTTAAATTTAAATTTGGTGTTTGTTGCAAAAAATGGATTTGGAAAAAATAAAAAATCTTAATTAGATAAAAAATAACATCAAAATGAAGTTTTATATCAATTTAATATTTTAATTTTGTTATGCTAAACCGTTAAAAGTTGTAGCTAATTATTTATTTTATTTCCAACCTTATAATCGTTGTTTACGATAACAGAACTTTCTTCCTTGAAACGGATTAAACTTTTGCAATAAAATCTGGATTTGCTGTATTACATCGTATTACAAGAGGAAAGCTAATTTTAACATTTTTACTAAATGATATCATTACTCTATCTTTGCCTGAATTTAATAATTCAAACTTAAAGATGTTTATCTATAATTGCGTTCTGACTCTGACAAGCGTAATCAACTTATATGTTTCGCTTTGGCCTTAATTCGATCACACAATTCCATTTTATAGATATTTTATTTATAGCCGCGCTATTTTTTTACGATTATCAGTCTGCGCTTCGCGTAACGACATCAAAGATTTTATCATTTGTTTTTGCAACAAACAATGCGAGAAACTTTTCCAGTGCGTCTTGTTTGTTTTTCCGCAGCGACCGCGCTAGATAATCTACCGTCCGACGACGACAATGAATAGTCATTTTTTTAACGCTCCTTGCACGTTTTACATCTAATTTCCTTTATTGTAAATCATTCCAGTTTAATGTGAATTATCATACAAAATGTAATAAATTACGAACAAAACAGTATTCGAACACAAAAAGTGGCAGGTATTTCTCATGGTTGTTCGAAAAAAGCACACTCAGCAATTGACGGCGTACTCTTGTTAATGTCAAAAATAATTAAATTGTTTGCTCTTGTGTATTTAAACGCTCTTGAACGATTAATATTTCACTATATTATTCATTACTAAAACGTACTGCACGAAATCAATCAAGTTATGCAAATTTTATAATGTTTGTAAAAAATTAACGCTTAAACATTAATTTACCGCTTGCAAATTGAAACAAATTGACTTAATTTAACAAAATATTTATATAAGTAATTAAAGGATTTATTGAGTTGTTTAAATAAACAAACATTGTTGATGATAAATGTTACAAATATTGATGTTGTGGCAATAGTGTCAATAATACCAAAGAAATGAGTGGCAAATTTAATTTCTTTGAAAAATTGTAAAATTTGTTAGTACGGTTTGATGATCTCCTATAATGGTATACTTAAAGAAGTTAAAAAAATACAATTAAAACTAATTTACACCCCACTTTTCTGAATTTACTCCAAAAAAGAATTATTACATGTCATAAAAGATGGGGCCGATGATGCAACAAGCTTGCAAACCACTACCTTAGAATCAGCTAAAGTCGAAACCTGTCGACTCTTAATTTCATTTAAAAGTAAATTGTATTTTTTATAATTATCCAAATTTTGGGCTTTTAAACAAGAGTTTTGTTCGTTTTTTTAACTTTTTAGTTAATTTATCATTTTTTAAGGTTATTTGTGAGTGTCCTTCACCAATCTATTTATAACTTCTTTAATATTATTTAAATCCTAAACATACACATCCTGTAAGGGATGAAAGTATTGGATGATGGAAGTTCATTAATGTAAACAATTTCCAAGACAAAAAAATAATATTTTAGCCGACTAGATGTGAATGCAAAAGTCATTTCCTAGCAGTAAACAAATTTAGTGCATCAGTGGACTAAATGTGATACGCGAGCTTTTCCGAGATGAATTTTAATAGAGAAAAGTGTGGAACTGTATTCTCCTTAATTGTCTGTCCTTTTAGAAGATTGTTCCTCAAACGTCTTGAATAAAAGCATTGCCATGCAAGAGAACATATTTGCAATTTTTAAAACTAAAACATTCACTCGTATTTCAAACTGCAAAATTGAATTAAAATGTATAATATGTTGTTGCTTTAAATTCATTTGCATTTGTTCAAAATGATGCACTTTACGCTTTGTGACTTTATACCAACCATTTGAAATCATATCGGAGGAATAAACATCGTAATTATTATTTGAAAATTATATTGCGTAAGAAACTATGTGTAAATCTATTCTTGATCGATCGTATAGAAATATTAAATGAGCGCTTATACTAATTAAAAAATTGCATTGCATTAACATAAACATTATTTTTCCGTACATCAATCATATTTTATGCAGAATTAGCATGCGAATAAATAATATTCATGGAAATTACAATAATAACAATCTCCCCCTTCAAAAAAGATATATATATTCGTAAGAAATGTGACAAAATAGCGCGCTTCCTAGTCATGAAAACAAGTCATGCAAGTTATTACAACAGCAGCACCATACAAAAACAAAGTTAATAAATAAATTTAATTTAAAGTGAATTCCGCGTACTATAAAAGCGTGTTGGGTAATTTTAACACTAATTTGCATGTAAATTGCGCGCATCGAACATCGATACCTTTCTACGAGAGACGATAATTGATCATTGCATTTAAATTTTCGCATAATAAGCGATGGAAAAAAGGGTTACTGGCGCATTGGAGTTTGTTCACCCTGCGGTGTGCCTTAACAAAATTACGTAGGTAGTATATTATTCAATTATTTAAACGAATCGATCCCGACACACGGGGTTTACATGTAAACAAAAATAGTAGGAATTGAGTCGCAAAGGTGGTTTATACGACGCCGACGTCGCCTTTTCTGGCGCCCCTTTGGAAAATCAATAGGCGCCTTTTAATGACCTTGACCACGCGGTGGTGTTGATTTTTTTCTTCATTACGACAATGTTTGAATGGGTGGAGTGTTTAATTGATACATACACAAATATGACTCGTGTAGCGCAAAATTGTGCGATTTTTTTTAATTTAAAAATTTCAAAGAGGAAATGGAAGATTTAGGTTGACGCCTGGCTTATCAGCTGCCTTGACCCAAATTTCCAACAACAAAAAATAAATGTTGTTGCTCAATGGGCTGCTGGATGCGTGCGTCTCTTGTATGGATGATTTTAACACAAACTGTTAAAATACGGAACAAATATATTTAGATACACAATATTATAGAGTACAAACATTTCAGCGTAATGATTTTTATTTGCTCGCTCTATCGATTCGAGTACATGTTACCTTATGTTGTGTTGTATACAACGCAAATAAAAACTGTGATTTAAATTTCAAGATAGACTTGCATTGCATTTTGTTGTTTGTTGTAAAAACGCCAATCACATACTATTCGATTTTCGAACAAAGCGAAATTGTATTTTTATTAATATGTTGTTTCCCAATCATTCGACATGCTTCTTATTACAAATAAGCGTAGTAAATTATATTATCATGAATTATACGACCGAAAGGCAACATCCAATAAATAGCAAAAAACACGTAAAACAAAGAATAGCCATGTTATATTGATACGTCATTTATTATTGATATTATATTTTTTAGTGTAATTAAATAAAATAAAAATGCGCTGCATCATTCCTATCATTAAAATATTTGTCAGATGATTATAAATATTTAGTAGACGTGTAAGAATTTCATATAGATGTTTTACCTACAATAATTGTGACTTGTGAAATAGATATAAATCAAAAACTACTATAGATAAATCGCTAATAGTCATGGCTAAGAAACTATGCGTTTTGAAGATCTCCCGAAATGAAACAATAATTTATTTCTTCACCAGAAACGTCCATGATATTAACAAAAATTTGAGTTTTTCATTTATACACTTTTCATAAGTAATCAAATCGTATTTTACATCAAAATGAATATTTATATCTTACTATTTGCATTTGTGATAATTAAATTGTCTATCTACGGTAATTGTGATTTTAAAAATAAACTCCAAATGAATATGACGAATGTTAGAAACCCAATTGCATATTTCTATGTGTAATATGATTCGACTACTTATGGATATATATATATATATCAAAAACTAGTATTTAGAGCTAATGATCATCGTTGATTGACACACTCTACGTTTTGGAGATGATTCGAGTTATTAAATGATTCATAAGTGGTCAAAGTATTCTACATCAAAATAAATATTTTTATATTACTGTTTGCATATATGATAACTAATCACTGGTCTCTTGTATTGCAGGGCAAAGTATATTTATTCGATAAAGTATTCAAACCAAATGCAACGCAAGAAAAAGTCTACAATGAGGCGGCGAAGAGCATCGTCTCAGACGTGTTGGCCGGCTACAACGGTACGATCTTCGCCTACGGTCAGACCAGCTCAGGCAAAACGCATACGATGGAGGGCGTGTTGGGTGATCCGGCAAAACAGGGTATTATACCCCGCATAGTAAACGACATCTTCAATCATATCTATGCGATGGAAGAAAATCTTGAATTTCACATTAAAGTATCTTATTTCGAAATTTATATGGACAAAATTAGAGATTTAATGGATGGTAACTTATCATTGTAAGCATTTGGTCAATTTGCTTACTAACTATTCGTTTTTTAGTGTCGAAGGTGAACCTGAGCGTTCACGAAGATAAGAATCGTGTACCATTCGTCAAAGGCGCCACCGAACGCTTCGTGTCCAGTCCTGAAGAAGTATTCGAAGCTATTGAGGAAGGAAAATCCAATCGGCACATTGCTGTCACAAGTAATGAAACATATTAACATAATAATTCCATAACTCACACTAAATCAATTTCAGATATGAATGAACATTCATCACGTTCGCATTCAGTGTTTCTCATCAACGTTAAGCAAGAAAATTTAGAGAATCAGAAGAAGCTCTCCGGAAAATTGTATCTCGTCGATTTGGCTGGTTCGGAAAAGGTATCAAAAACTGGCGCCGAAGGCACGGTTTTAGATGAAGCTAAAAACATTAACAAATCTCTATCGGCGCTTGGTAACGTTATAAGTGCCTTGGCGGATGGCAATAAGACACACATCCCATACAGAGACTCAAAACTAACGCGTATCTTACAAGAATCGCTTGGAGGTAATGCACGTACAACGATTGTTATTTGTTGTTCGCCTGCAAGCTTTAACGAGGCTGAAACCAAATCGACATTGGAATTTGGTAAACGGTATGTAATTGCTAATAGTTGATTGCACAATTTTACATTCTATCGATGATTGCAGTGCGAAGACCGTTAAGAACGTTGTGTGTGTCAATGAAGAACTCACCGCTGAGGAGTGGAAGCGACGCTACGAACGTGAAAAGGAAAAGGTCGCTAGGCTTAAGGGCAAAGTTGAGAAGCTCGAATCCGAATTATCGAGGTGGCGCAATGGCGAGAGTGTCCAGGTTGATGAGCAAGTCAACTTCAATGAAATGGAGGCGAGCACTCCAAGCGCTGTCATGGAAGAATCTACAACAAATGTAGTAGCTGGTCCGATGCCTGCAACTCCAGCGTTAATGATTGGATCAACGCTCGGTTCCGAGGAGCGCAAGAAGCTGGAAGAAGAGCGTGAACGATTGTATCAACAATTGGATGAGAAAGATGAGGAAATTAATCAGCAAAGTCAATACGTTGAGAAGCTTAAAGAACAGATGCTGGAACAAGACGAGCTTATCGCATCCACTCGTCGCGACTTCGAAGCGCTACAAGCTGAAATGAATAGAATTCAACAGGAGAATGAGAGCGCCAAGGAGGAGGTTAAAGAAGTATTGCAGGCATTGGAAGAGCTGGCGGTTAATTACGATCAGAAATCGCAGGAAGTCGATGCTAAAAATAAAGAAATGGAATCACTCTCGGAGGAATTGATGCAGAAACAAGCGTCATTCAACACCACCGCCTCCGAATTGCAGCAATTGCGCGATATGAATTCGCATCAAAAGAAACGCATCGCTGAAATGCTCAGCAATTTACTGAAAGAATTGAGCGATATTGGCGTGGTGCTTGGCAGCGAACGAAGCGACATGAATATATCCAACGATGCCGCCAAATTGGAGGAGGAGTTCACTGTAGCTCGATTGTATATCTCACGTATGAAATCCGATGTGACAAATGTGACAACACGCCTGCACGAATTAGAATCATCGCAACAAGATAGTAATAGAAAGATTACCGATTACGAAAAGGAATTGGCCGAATGTAGGTTATTGATATCGCAGCATGAGGCGCGCATGAAGAGCTTGCAGGAAAGTATGCGCGAGGCGGAAAATAAGAAGCGCGTTTTGGAGGAAAGTCTCGATGCGTTGCGCGAAGAATGCGCTAAATTGAAGGCTGCCGAACAGGTTGGGATTTTCTGGTAGAAAATAAATGTTGTATTGCTTATCTATAACAATTTTTAGGTATCAAGCGTTAATGAAAGCGAGAAGAAGGAAGCTACACAATTGCGTGTCGCACTGGAACAACAAATGGACCAACTACGAGACGCGCATCAGAAACAAGTAGCTGCTTTACGTGACGAAATTTCCGAAAAACAACAACTCATCAATGACATCAAAGAGTAAGCGATGTGGATTGCAAGCATTTACGAATTAATTTATTGATTTATTTCATCTAGCTTAAATTCGAAACTCACCTTGGCGCAGCAACAACTTCAAGCTGATTATGAGAAGGTCAAAGCGGAAGAAGCTGAAAAATCCAACCGATTGCAGGAATTAATGTCAGTAATAACGCCAAATTTAAAACGCAAAGATACGAAACGCTCAATCCCTTGTTCCGATAATCGTTCCTTATATCAATCAGAACCCGCCTCTCCCGTCTATATCCGTAAACCAAAAGCAGACACGTGGGCCGAATTTGTACCGTACAAAGATGAGCTCGAATCAAACGATTACAATAATGACGCGAAAACGCGCAAAGAGGCGCTCAATAAATTTACTAAACTGGTACGATTCAATCAGAACAGTTACTATCATCCAATGTCAGTATTTCACATTCATACATTCCATTTGCACTTATTTATTTCTCTTACATTACTTTTAGTTACACACAAATGCCCGCATTATTTTATCGTTATGTAAGTTCGAACGCATACCATTTTTACGCTGCAGAGTTTACCAAGGAAAATTTTCATTAATCATCATCCAAATAAAATTTATCAATACTCGCATATTTTTGGGACAATACTTTTTAAAATATACTCTGTGAGTATGCATTTTTTATTTACAAAGCATATCATTTTAAGTACAAATTTTAATGCATTTAATTTAATCCTCATTAGTTAGCTAGGACTCTTCATTTGGGTAAAAACTGTGATATTTTTTATTTGTTTTTATAAATAAATTTTATGATAATAAGTAATGACGATGATGGTAAACTCTGCTTGTAGTTGTTCAATATGTAGTCGTGTGATACGTCCTAGATTTTAGACAATTATTTCTTTTAATTTATTTATTAGTTTTAATTTTTTTTATTTATTATTAATTTTACTACTTTATACTGACTGGACTTCAGTCAAATTTTCGGTGACACGTGGTTTGTTTAGCAGCCTTTCCACCTTGAATTTTTACTGAAACCCTAATCCCTGATTGAGATTCCTTCTTAATTTATTTTATTTATTTATTTTTATAAAGCAGTGTCACATCACACCGCTATTTGGTTAAGTTTTTATTTTTACATTCCAATTGTGACCAATTAATACTAAATTTACTGCGATACCAAAGAATACAAAATTCATCTTCATATTTTTTTTATTTTTTTGTTAATTTTTTTTATGTTTTAAACACAAATTCTGTAAATACTAAGATAAAACGTGTACATTAACTAAGTGAGATCAAAAAATAATTAAATAATAATAATAATAATTATATATTCGTAGGTCAAGAAATGTTGTCATATTTGTATATAAGATAGATTGTTGAAAATATTTTTTTTAAACTTTTGATGAGATGTTATATTTATATGAAAAAGCTATTTTTGTGTATACGTTATTGACGCCCTTTGAGCTCTCGCGTCTAATATCTTAAAAAAAAGGTTGTTTCGGTGTATAAAAGCCTAACCAAGTCAAAAGAGCGTGTGTGATGTGACAATAAGATCAAAAAACAATTAATTTACAAAAACAATATATTGGTTCTGCAGTACAACAAATGAACGACGAGAACAAGCACGTAAAGATCTTAAGGGACTCGAAGATACCGTCGCTAAAGAACTGCAAACATTGCACAATCTACGAAAACTATTCGTTCAAGACTTACAGGTAATGCATTCGTTTTAGCCACCAATACAGTTCATGTTATAAATTTTAATCGTTTTTTCTAGGCACGTATCAAGAAAGCAATAACGAATGAGGAAAATGAGGAGGACGGTGGATCCTTAGCCCAGAAACAAAAGATTTCATTCTTAGAAAATAATCTTGACCAACTAACCAAAGTGCACAAACAACTAGTTCGTGATAATGCAGATTTGCGCTGTGAGTTACCGAAGCTGGAGAAACGATTACGAGCAACGATGGAACGTGTTAAAGCTCTTGAAACTGCGCTCAAGGAAGCCAAGGAAGGTGCAATGCGCGATCGCAAACGGTAATTTAAACTAAAATTTGATATGGAATACAAAAATATCAATTTGAATCTTTTACAGTTATCAATATGAAGTGGATAGAATCAAGGAGGCTGTGAGACAGAAGAATTTGGCAAGACGTGGACCAGTACCACAAATTGCAAAACCAATCCGTGCTGGACAACAGCATCATGCAGTTATTGGCGGTGGCGGCAGCGTACGTCCACTTTCAACAAGCGGAAATATGCAACAACGTATTGTAAACGATGATTCCCAAAAACGCAAATCCATCATTGTTGGTGGCAAAGGAGGTAATTATTTCAACTAAATGCAGTATTCAAAACTCACGCTTTAATGTGCGATATTTAGAAGTTGGACATTGTTTGAATATGTTTGGTTTTTGTATTCGAAATATCACAAATTATGCATGTTCTAATTACCAAATGGAATATTTATTACATGGCTTCCTTGAAGTGTGCATCTTGTGTTATTATTTTGAAATTCGGTAATTGTAACACGTGTTAAATGTTAATTAATTCTTGTTTGTTGTTTATTTTTCAGATGAAAGTTGAACTGCGTGATGATGTGGTGCTGTAATCCTTTTTAATTAATTCTAATTAGTAAGCTAAACTACTAAAAATGTTTCAAAAAAATAATCAGACACACCAAAATATATAATATATATGCTGAAACAACCTAAAAATTAAAATAATTACTAGTGTGCTTACACAAATTACACTTTATTAAATTATTTATTATTTTTTATTAATAATCATTATTTTACTTTATCATAAATGTGGTTGTTTAACCGTCGCTATTTTGTGTGGGCACACATGTCTTGTGTGCTTTCAAAATAACTGGCTTATTAAAACAAAAATTAAAAAATGGATAAAAAAATTAGCGTTAAGGTGCACTTACAAAAAAATCAACAAAAAAAATTGTTTGCTGATTCCTTATAATAATAAAAATATGCTTGAATGTAATAATTGTAACGATCGTGTTTTAAAATATGAATAGGAAGATGTTTATTTTTTACAAACAAAAAACTAGAAGCGATTGTTCGCGAGAGAAGTTTATCGATAAATGGCTTTTCTCTAAAAACGATCGTTTTGATTATTTTTGTAATTTGTAAATTAATTCAAGCACTTGGTATTAGTTGATTGAGATTCTTTATTTTCAAGGGGCTTTATAAGGCATTTAAAACATTTCCAATTTTTAATTTTAATGAATTCATGCAAAAAAATATGGTACTAATAAATATGAAGCTTTACTGTGAGAGTGACTTTATCTTTTTATTGACAAACAAAAAAAACGTTGCATTGTGTCGCTCTTTAATATTCTGCTCCTGTAATTTATTTCACACAAAAAAAAAATATATGTAGATTTTAGAATTTTCTAGCACTTTTTATGTAATTAGTTGTGGGATGCTAAATTTATTTTTGATTGATTAAAACAATTTCAATAATATATTGCGGCCTTATAATTAACAGCAACACAATAGGGCAAAATTTTAGTAATCTGTTTTTAATTTGTCTAAATAAAAGGGCTAATTTCATTCTTAATTTCTTACTTTATAAGATAAAAAATGGGATTGCGCTTCTGCACATATTTCTACTTGATTATTTTACGATCTCTCTTATTAAAATGTTAAAAAGGCGATCGTATAATAATTTAATTTATATGTACATTTCTTTTTAAGTTATTTTTGCATAATTTTTCTTTTGTATATTTAGTAATTTTTAAATTGTATCATAGACAATTAATTCCTTATTGCAGAGAGCTGGCTTGACACGATCAAGTTTGATGCTACTCTTGGCAATGTAGAATCGTATCTTTAATTAAATTTACAAAAAATGTGCAACTAGAATATTTCCCATTTGTTATTTGTATTGTGATATTATTTCTTTCTCTTTCATCATCCATTTTACACCGTGGTTCTTCCATACATAATAATTTTCAGTGTGTTTTTTGTTTATTTTTTATTGTAATAATCGTAATTGTAATAATAACGGACTTTTAAAGACAATATTTATCAATGGGAATATACTCTTTATAAGCTGTTATTATTTCTATACACACAATCACTTTTGTTGTTCGGCTGGTAGCAAAATATTATTTTTGTTATGTAGATTAGCTAGTTTTTAAATACACACATCAAAAACACTTACAACTCACCATATATTCACATCAACCAACAACAAGGTTTAATAAAATAGTTTTTATTTTTAACGAGTCATGGAATAAATGATGTTGCAATTAGTGTATGAATAGTGGATGCTTATTTATAACCAATTTAATTTAATTTATCTTATATAATTATTATATTCTAATGAATTAAAACGAGAAGAAATAAAGCTATCTGCTATTCCTTGTAAGTTTTGGCGTTTTCTTGAACCTCTAAAATACGTACTGCTAATAAGTGGCAGCTAAGGTCTTCTAAAGTTTACGTCTGCAGTTACTCCTCTCTTTACGGCCAACCAATCTCTAGGAATCGATATTTTTTAAGCAGAATTGCGAATTCTTTATACTTTGTAAACAAGTAACAATAAGAAAGCAAACTACTATTACAAGAAAAGTTTGGAGTAAGTGAAATAATCTCTGCTACGAGATCAACTATAGAACTAACATAGATGTAGACTTTTGGCAACTAAGATTTTAAGTTATCCGAATAATTTTTATATTAATGTATTAAAACGCGTTCCGCTTAAATATTTTTTTCTTAATATTATAAATTTGCATTCTGTCTATAGATTTTGTAACTGTACTCTTTAGATACATCGAAAACTCAATAAGGAAAATGAGGAGTACTTGCACTAAAAAGAATACCTATCATTTGAGTGTTTTGAATTGCGGTCGTACGTCTCTACCGCTTGATACTAAATTCGCTGCTAGTAGAAAGTCGAAGTCTTATCCATTTTAGAGTGCAGTTCAACGTTTGATTACATAATAAAAGAGAAGTAACAAAAACAGCATCCTAGCAACAAATATCAATAAATCGATGGTTAAAAATGCAAAACGTCATTGAAATTCTATGCTGGGGCTGGGAGGTATTTGGTAAGGGAAATGAATGTGAAGAAAAACTGCAAATAATTGCCGATATAACTTAAATAATATTATGTTAAATCGGATACACTAAATTAACATTGTGCAAAAATGCCATATTTAAGATGTAATAGGTATAAAGTGCCTCGCTCAAGAGTTATAGGCGAAACATCCCAGAAAAATGGACTCAGACATGCCATCTTCCAACCTGATAAATATGTGGGAGACTGGAAATTTAGCAAAAAGCAAGGTATTTAGTTTTGACTCTGCTCTATTATATATATTTATAATCTCATTAAAGGCTATGGTATTATGCTGACGAGAACTAATCGTTATTACAATGGCAGATGGGTTAACAATTTTCGAGATGGTTTTGGTGTTTCTTGCAATAAAGTAGACAACGTATTAATTCTTGAATATCGTGGTAACTGGTATAAAGGGTATCATCATGGGTTCGGCGAGAAACATTTCAGCGATCACTCATTCTACAGGGGGTTTTTCAAACATGGTAAGAGGGAAGGGTATGGCCAAATGTGGTATGCTAATGGAAGCTTTTACGATGGCGATTGGACAGATGATAGACGAGCCGGACTAGGAATTTACATTCACAAGAACGGTAATAGATTTGAAGGTTCATGGATTAATGATATGAAGCATGGAGCGGGGCGCTATTATCATCTAAAAACTGGCCAGCTACAAGAGGGCCAGTGGATTGATGGCACCTGTGTTTACAGCGAATTAATTGATATTCCATTTAAACAAACCGCTCCCCTTGCTACTCCATATCCTCTGCCTGTCGTAAGATAACTAATTGGACACCTGCTATATAATAAATTAATACGCAAATTTTTTTAGATTGCTGCTGCAAAACCAAATAGTTTAATGGCCGACGACATTTTAACTGTATTGCGTACGTCAAATTCTGCACCGTTGCTACCGGAGCAATCACTAACAATCTAAAATTAGAATTAAAAACAAATTGCGATTTTTTAAAAATTAAGTTTACTTATATTTACAAATATCGGTGTCATATGAAAAATATATTAATTCGCTTATAGTATGAATAAAAAAAATCAATATATGTTTTTAAAAAATCACAGATCATTTCACATTCTTTGCTATTTTTAAAATTAAAAAAATTAATTTAGGTCATGATTTCTTTTCTTTTCTACATTTTAGATCTGTTAAGTTTATACCTTAATTATAAATATTTTTGTTACACAAACCTGTAATGTCTGGTAATTTAACAGGCAGTAATTTTCAATTTTATTACATTATATGCATTATTATTTATATAATAAGACTTCAGTAAACAATAGTACTGAAGTAAATAAATTTATTTTATTACGCGTAGTGGACTTATTCTATATTAATATTTAAGACGACCATTAAAGGTCAAATTAATTAATGAGCAATGTATACAATCTTATAGATGAGCTTAACGAAACAATTTAAATTAGATAGTAGAACATTTTATCTGTACAAGATTTTGACAGCAAATACAAAATATAGATTAATTATTGCACTTTAAATTAATCTGCGCAATGAGATTATAAACATAAAACTTAAATGTAAAATAAATATTATTAAAAACAGTATTGCTATAAAATTAATCTCAATAAATTTTATTAAAAAAAGATTGACACTTGTTATCACAAATGAATATAAAAATAAATAAAAACAATGTGCTAGAAACAAAAAATAATAAAATCATATCTAAATGATTCGCAATGTAAATTTCGAGAAAATATTACAATAAGGTAATATTGCGGTTAGGAATTTTCTAATAAGTGAAGGTTATTTTGCTTATTGAAGCCATATCGTGGAAACTATCCTCGTTAACGCGCAATATATAGAATAAGTACTAACAACTTGAATAATATCGAAAACGTTGCATAATTTAAATGCTTCCATTCTTTCAAGTATTATTTAAGATTTCGGTCAAAATAAATCCACCACTTAATTAACTTAATAGTAATATAAACATGAACAGTTCGTACAAAATAGTAAATAAGTCACAAGCCCCTCTGAATAGGAATGAACTTATTTAAGTCACAAATAATATGTATGTCATCATGTATTATATAATCCAATAATTTACCTAAACAATATGCACTCCAGAGATTAAGTCTCCAACCCCGTTGCTCCTATTATGATCGGCATCGCCTTGCTCAATTTGTTCTTTGAGCATTTCCAATTCCCTAATTCCAGATACTGTCATCTCGTACTTATGAGCTACTAATGAGCGATAAAAATGTATAGCAAATGCTAGAAATACGAATAAAATTGGCACTAATATTATACTTGCTGACCATGCAGCAACTTCATTGATCTCCCAAAACTTGACCCAACACAATATTGCAATCTCCGCTAGGAACAGCAGTAATCCGAGCAGCGTTGAAAACGCCCACGCGGTTTCGATGTACCAATGCAGGCGTTCGTGTGGACTTTCATCGACTAAATTGATAGCATCTAAACTGCATATTGCTTCTATGTTTGGCAAGATGCATGTACTTATCATTAAGGCTAACATATGTACAGCTACTAGGAGTGTTGTAATTATTGCGAATGCTATCAGAATTCCGCTGGGAATTTTATCGGGATTTTGCAGTTGCAACTCCACCATTGCCACCATCGCAAAGCCGGAGAGGAGAGCGGAAGTCTTGCTGGAAGCCTTCAATTTGGCACGGCTCAGATGCAATTTGCGCCATGATAGATATCTTGGCGTATGCAATTCGTCGCCGGATTGGGACATTTTACACTGCAATTTTAGATTAATAAATTACTGCAAATCATCATTTATTGATGGATTTTTACCTGTTTTGTATGAGCACGTTGGCACAGTCGTGTTGTGCTTGAAGTATCACCGTTTTTAGATTTTGCAAAGTTATTGCCTAAATTTAGGCCAACGGAGCTGGTGCTCCACACAGACATTGGACGAGGCGACTCTGTAAACATGATGTTAATTAAAAATCTACTTAGTCTAGCACAAATATAATAAAAGATTAATCTTTATTGGAGTGTAAAGATTGTAAACATAGCTACAGTAGGCATTTAACGTAACAAGTGTTGCATATCGTAAACTTAACCTATAAATCGTAATAAATTCTAGAATAACCGTTTTTCTTTCCAATCTCATAATATTTTGCATGATTTTATACACATTTTTAAGTACAACAAATAAACATTATGCGAAAAAATAGCATTGAAAATTGAAACGAATTGCCAATGTCATTTGGATTATGATTTGTAATATTATCTATTTGACTTGTTTTAAACCTTCCTTGTTATATATGGGATATCAAATGTTATATTCTGCATTAATTACCATTGTGCTTTGATGAATAAAAATCCGAATTACTTAATCAAACGTATAATATTTATAAATTAAATGGAAAACCACTTGCTCTGACACCACAAACATGCACAATACATAAACATCATAAACATTGCAAAGAGCACGATTTGATTATAAACGATCGGTTTACGTCGTGCGACGTCGTCGTATATTTCAAATTGCAAGAAAATTAATTTTTAATTCGCTTTAGTCAAACAAACGGGACGAACTCGTAGAAATGAAACGCAAAAGTTGTTAAATTTAATCTTGATATTTCTTTTGCTTTTTGGCAAGTGCAGTGAAAAACCTATCATGACATCTATATTTATACCAAACAATTAATAAAAACAATAATGGTTTTTATAGAAATTTAGTGTCCGTTCACTATTTTTAAGAGTGACTAATGAATTCGTAATATTTTATGCAATTATTTGTTTTTGCAAATGTAGTTATAGTTATAGATAATGAATAATGTGTGTTTTTCTACGCCAAACGAGTTGACGGAGTTGACTATGAATAATTACACAAGTTTGAAATATTATTAAATAAATAAAAAAAGTAGAAATTTTCATGGAATGAGGAAACGCCATAATGGCTAAATATTGTTTACAAACAAATGTTACATTGGTTGCCTACAACAACAAAGTCACGATTATATAAAATTAGTTGCGTACATGTTGAATAATAAATTTGAATGCTGTGTAATTATCACATAAAATTAATAATTTGATTAGCATATTATTTGTAGGACACTTAGCGCTGGCTCTTAATTAATCGTTAAAGGTTATTTGTAATTAAAATAAAAAATTGGGTTAAATAAATATGTGAATGTATAATTTTAGAGAGCACACGTCTCCGTAATGAATTAAAAAGATTTGGCGTGAAGACGAATTTTCTGCGCATTTTTTGTTTCGTACACATACTTTTATTCAACTTTTAATTTTATGTATAAAACAGATGTAGGTAGAAGCATGAAAAAAATGCGCGAAAATTAATGAACATTTGTTTGGCTAATAGCCAAAAGGTAGATAAACAAGGTCAACGATGAAATTAAATTAAAATTAATTTTTCATCGTTATTATTATTGTTATTATAAGTACAAGGTAACGCGATTGAGGTGTTGAGCGCTAAGATGTTGCTAAGATTCTATATTGTAAGTACTTACAATATATCAAAGAGCCAAAAAAAATACACGCACATTTTTCTGGTAAGTGCCGTGCAAAAAGCGCAAATAAAACGCTTTCAATTTGAAATTAGCTAAGCAAGCAATAAACGCTTCCTGTTTATGGCCAGTACAGTTTGTCATTTTATAAAAATACACGTTTGATCAGTAGCAATTAGCTGCGATTTAAGGTTATACATTATTATATTCATTCTATACACACATACACACATATATTGCTTATTGCTAATTGATAACATCGCTATGACTTCATGTGAATGAATTGCCTAATGAAATAAAAATTAAATAGAAAAATATCGCAAATTCATTTTTTATTAAAGATTGAATGGAAGTTTCAGCAATCAATAGATTTTTTTTAGTACATGCATTGAATTGATCGTTTTATTGCGTTGATAACACTATATAGCACAAGGTATAACTAATTATTATTATAAATATAAGTTGACGTTTCAAATATAAACAATAATAACTTTCTAATTGGTGAGTTAAAACGCATTTGAAGGGCTTATCACTGAAAGTAACAATCTTTATGTTTTTGAGAATCCAATCACTGCTAGAAGTCATGGATCCCGCCAAATTGTGCACCAAACGGCACTAATTACAAGACTATTTATTACTGCACCCAAAGCACCAAACACAAAATTTGTTTCATTTTTGGCTTGTAATCTAGACAAGAAATCAAATAAAATATATGTATTTAAAAATTATATTTTATTTATTACTCCCATTATCCTTTTCAATTAGTACTAATGAATTGCTTTCAGAACTAAGTGGAAAAAAAAGGAATTAGTATCTCAATGAGGTGTTGCACAACCCACCGCTAGGATTAGCTTTTTACGCGACTAGGTAAGACAAAAAACCACTCTACAATTTATTATAGAACAATTCACTGCATTGCAGAAGTTCATTTCTGAAATAAAATTTACATACCTATACTAATTTAAAATTAATAAGTGTTAAAAAGTTGGAAGAACTGGAGTTTGTAAATCAATTCTAGCACGTGCCTTTTATTAATAGATATATATNAATATTAGAAAGAACATTAAAATATCACTCAAAAATCTCATGACGAACGAAACGCTTTAGCTAAATATTGTTAAAATAAAAGTTCTGCAAATCGTTCAAGGACACTTTAATGTCTATTCTAATTTTTACTAAAATTAAGGTAGTTGACTTCTAAAGTAAGCTTTAATGAAAACAATTGCCAAAAAATACATTTTTGGATTAATACTACGCGCATGAATTCAGTGTTTGTCGAAAACGAAATTCATCACTTTCTTATCTGTGTTTGGCTTTGTAATTTCAAGTAACATATTTACAGAAACAACTTATATTTATAAAATTCTTGAAGAGATATTATAATACCTATTGAGTACTAAAATGTTAAAATTTACGTCAAGAATATTTTGAAAGTTTATTTCATCATTAATATTTAGTCAAAAGAAACCCTTTTCTAACAAGATTATGCCTTTTTATTTTAAACAAGCACACATTAAGTTTATGTAAGTATGGTCCTGGGCATGACATTAAACTGCCCCAGAGGTTAATGATTGGCGAATATAAAGACAGCCAAGAAAAAAACCTCAACTTGAAGACAAGGAGTCTTAAACTCATCAATGCAACTGGTACTTATAAGGCACGTTGGTAGGTTGGTTTATGTAGCTTCAAGAATTTGTGACTATGTCGATTGGTTCTTTTGAATTTTAGATCAAATTTTCAATTTTGAAAGTGAATTTAAGCTACTCTATTCTATTTTTGGACATTTTAAAAAGGTTTTTAATTTCAATGAATAGCAAACCTTTTAATATCTCAATAAATAAATTAATAAAATAAATAGACTTAGGTATTCATTTTAAAATCAGCATTTATTATGGTTATTAATTTAGAATGCGACCTAACTCTATTTGTGGTAAGAAATAATTGATATATTTTAATTGCATTTAAAGTGAGCGATAAATTTATATCATTATGTACATTTATTAACATATCTTTAATTTTATTGAATCGCAAAGCCTATGTTTAATAAATTGACTTTAATAATAGATGGGCTAATTGTAAAGTTGATTTTCCTTATTTAAATTGAAATTTCTATATGCTTTGTCACTAATTTGCACTAATATTTAACGAAACTGATAGAATATTATTTTTGACAGCTGACTAGACAGATGGCCAATTTATTGACGCTTTATTTATTAATAAAAAAATCGATATTTCGAGCAATTCAACGACAAATGCAGTTAAAACCATATTTGTGTACAACATAAAAAATCAGCTGTTTTTTGAAACATATTGGATTGAAAATTTGCTAAAAGTACTTTATATATTTGTTTATTTTGTAACGATATGATTAAATGTTTATTTAAACTTGAACAATTTTAGTTTGCATTGACATTACTAAAATGACAACGAATGAAAGATGAAGAAACTGTAATCTATTCAAGGATATGAGTTAGTAATTCTTATATCTTCCCCACACAACATTATTCATTTTTTTCGTGGCGTGTGTGTGAATGCTACAGATGTAATCCAGATGTAATTATGATAATATATTATTTACATTCGGTTGTTGTGGTATAATTTATTAGATTAGATTCAGGAAATGAACATTTGAAGCGAACTGTTTGCTGTTTTGCATCATGAAAAATGTTAAATATATTCGTGGCAGCATGAAAAATATTTTTTGAAAACAAATAATAGTGTATATCTATTCAAAATATGTAAGGTCATTTTATTATAATACATATAGTAATTAGTATAGATACTAAATGTAAAGCAGAATTTATAGTTGGTTGGGTAAATGCCGCAAAAATATGATTAAATGCATAAAGCAAATACTTTATTTATTATATTTTGCCTTGGCGATTTAATGCTGGTATAATTAATAAATTAATTTCAAATTTATGTAATAGTTTTTTTTGGAAACCGATTTAATTTATTTATTTGTTATATTTCCTGAAAACGCCATTCATGACTATGTAATTCGAAAAATATACAAAAAAATAAATAAATTGATATTTACACGTAGTTTTGACTAATATATAATTATATTTCCTGAAAATGTTATAGAAAACTATGTAATTCGATAAATATTTAAAAAAAGTAGATAATTTGTTATTATATTTTTTTTCCTTAATACTATAACTGTATATTTTGGCATATAACGCACATTTTTGACTCAAAAAAGATTTATTATAGTTGTGCGTGTTATAGGCCAGATATTAGAAGCGAAAAAAAATCATAAAAATTGCCGACCTAAATTACTTATCTATACTAGTCCCATTTAGGCCCGTATAAATATTTTTTAACATTACTTATGCCAAGATGGATTATAGGATTATAGAGCTTGGGCTTGTTTCTAAATATAAAATGAATTTTTAGGAAATATGGGTGCGTGTTAAATACCTAGAAATCAAAATACTAATTAGCAAAATTTGACTGCAAGATATTATTGACACCACTAATATGTTATACTACTTGAATCCGCACTAATTGGGACATACAATATAATGTGCAAAGTAAGTACATATGAGTGACCTCCTAACAAAAACCTGAAACGTAAGCAATTGTTGTCAAGTTTTATAAATAGTACAGTAGTGAATCGTTAGTGAAAAGATATCTACCTTATCGATGCTCAAACAAAAGGTGAAATAAACAGGAAATTTGCAACTTATACCACGAAGTCTAATTTACAATAAACTACACAGTACACATATCTTATAATTAAGGTCTTCTAATACATGTATATCTGTAGACAGTCCCCACTTAACGAGCTATTTTCTATATGTTTACCGACTTACAATAACAACAATACATTTCATTCATTAATATTTATTTTGTCATACTTTCATAATATTTTACATAATTAATACTTGTTGAATGATTTAATAGATGGGCAAATATACTAAAGATATACCATGTCGGATGTATCATATGCTTCGACGTATAACATGCAGTTGAATTTTTCTACTTATTTTCCTGATTTTTAGGTATATTTGGTTTATAACGCAGACCTCTATGTCCTAAAGATAATACATAACAAAGGCCAGGCTGTAGAATCCTTGGCGGTGGACTTAGGGGTGGCAAACAAAGCAATATTAACTAGGGCGTCATTTTTGTAGGAGTTATACTAAGTCAAAAAACGAAGGAAAAATAAATTATAATTTATAATATCCTTGTAAAAAGTAAAATTTTACACATTTTTTATCATTTTGCTTTATTTGGTGCACGTTTCGTCTAAGATAATTAAATTGCTGTCTTTTCTAACAATTTTTGAAGGTATAGCAGTTGAAGATTAAGTCATAATTGCAATTGTCTTTACTACTGTTACCCTCTTTATTTAGACTTCGTAATTTTATAAAATATAAACCAATTACGCTTCTTTTAGGCTAAATCCAATTTTGGATAAAAAGTGTCGTAAAGATTATCGTAATTGCTGTCTACAATCCTCTAATTTATTTCAGTCCGCGATTAGTAACTTCGTAACCTAAGTGATCTAGCAATAAGAATCAGTTGATAAGAACATTGGGTAAAAAATTTTTTGATTTTTTTTACTTTAATACCTGATGCATAACACGCACCATAAAGTTTTAATATTTTTTTTACTCAAAAATGCGTGTAATACATCTAATTATACTATCTTAATAAATTGATTTATCTGGAAGCACAGCTTCTATTTTGTTGCATTGCATATTACTTGAAAATCATTAACATATTCATAATATTCGTCGTATAATCTAAAAATTATTAGATAACTATATTTCTTAAAAATTAATTCGAAGGTCTCATACTATAATGTAATTATACGATAATATGTTATTAATGTATTGTATTTAAGTGTAGATCTACAGAAACTAGACATTATTTAAAAAATGGTAACATGCAATAAAAGGATCGCTTAAGTGATTATTGAATATTTATGGAATTTTAATCAATACCGCAAATTTATGATATTTAAAATAGCCATGAATGTTTTAAATATTAATAATATGCTCGCTTTAAGACAACATTTTTACAGTTTAATTATTTTTTATCTTATCTTGTTGCACTTTTTTTCTAAATTATTAATGGTTAATTAGCATTTTGTACGTCAACGTTACATTCATTTTGCAATTATTCTAAAAAAAATAAGAACCTACTTTTAGTTAAAACAATCTATGGTTTTTATTTATTATCTATAATTTACTAATAATTTGTTTCAATAGCTTTAAGATAGATACTCAACTCATCACATGTACTCTTTCAGAGCAGTGGATCTCAATTTTTATTAATTAATAAGTAGCGGAGGTGATCAGTGGCGGATTTAACTTTAATGGGGACTGAGCAATTATAAAATTTAGGGGTATACAACTAATTTTCGGGGTATCCACAATATTTTTCTAAGACTTGGGTAATTTTTGCCTCTTTGTTGTCACTCTAAAAGTTGTTACAATTTTTATGCTTAATAATAATTATAATTATTTTTGTTCATTTTTATTAGACCCAAGGTGGCTGCCTCAACCACCATGCATAGGTGATTGAACCGCTACTGGGGTGATATTAAAAGTGCAAAAACAAACGTGTTTACAGATAATATTGTAAAGATTTTAAAGAACACAGACATCTTTAACTTAGATTGAGTCAAAAATGAAAGAAACATAGTAGAAGATGACAATTTTTTTTCTTCGCAAAGTGAATCCAATTGAATGTTTAAGAAACTTTGCAATACTAAATAAATAATTAAAACAGTAGAAATTAAAATATTTTGTAAAAGTTGAAAAAAAGTTATTTCTACAGAGCGTTAAAATATACTTTGCATACAGAAATCGGTAAAACACGCGACGCCTCTGAGTATGTATATGACAAATAATTTTATGAAAAAAACCCGATTCGTGCAACAAGAAAAACCTTTATTGCCAATCAAAATATTACTAAAATAGATTCGAAAACTAGTTATATGAATGTTGCGATGACTATTACTAATATTTATAATTAAAAAGGTTGAGCTCTCTTAAATTTTATATTATTTGTAAAATTTGGAAAAAAAGTAATTTCTCCAGAGCGCTAAAATGTATTTTGGATATTCGCACCGCGAAAAGTAAAGCACACGACGCCTCTAAATATATGACAAATAATTTTATGAAAAAAACCCAATTCGCGCAACAAAAAAACCTTTACTGCCAATCAAAATATCACTAAAATGGATTCGAAAACTAGTTATATGAATGTTGCGATGACTATTACAAATATTTATAATTAAAAAAGCTGCGCTCTCTTAAATTTTATATTATTTGTAAAATTTGGAAAAAAGTCATTTCTTCAGAGCGCTAAAATGTATTTTGCATATTGGTGCCGCGAAAAGTAAAGCACACGACACCTCTGAATGTATGACTATATCACTATATCACTAAAATAAGATTCGAAAATGAGTTATGTATGAATATTGCGATGACTATTACTAATAATTATAATTAAAGAGACTGCGCTCTCTAAAATTATATATTATTTGTTCGCATAATTCCAATAAATTAGACATGTAAATAAATTCGCAGCAAAAATAACTTCCAAGTAAATACTACGAGTAGGTTGTTTTAATTGTAATGTTTATGCATAAAAATCTTATTGCAATAAAAATCGTGCGCGTGAATTATATAAACAGCGCGCTTTGATGTTGTTTCTATATGATTGATGGGAAAAAAAATGTTAACGTATTTTACGAGTTAAAATGATAAATAATTGTTGCGATGACATTCGTAAAAGTTCATATTAATATTTGATTTATTATTATACATAATTGTTTATTGGTTTTATCCCGAAGTTATCTTTTAATTCTATTTACTGTTGTTTAATAATTACCGTTGTAAAGTGATAATAAAAGATAATCGCTTTTAATCTGCTCGGCAATTAGTCAGTAACGTGAATATTAGCAAAGTTTAACGGTGAAAATAGTGACTGATTGTGAAAAGCTATGAAGTGTGCCAAAAATAGTTGGGTGGAAATAACGATATAATTTGTATTTAGTAAATTCAATAAAGATTAATGGCGTTTTTATTGTTACACAATTTATTACTTAATAATTACTATGAAATTTGTTAAAACACATCTGCGAATGTTTTTTTGTAAAATTTCCATTTATTATATTTTTTATTTTTTGCAGCGAACTGCTTGTTACTGCACGGTTCATTTAAAATACTTCAAAAATCATGAAATTTATATATACCTATGTAATATTGATATTTTACGCGCTTAAAGTTCAACGATATGTAAACCGCAACATTTATAAATGTATTTTATTTCGTTCGCAGGTAAATAAAAAAACTTGTTTCGCACTAGCGATGGAAAATTTATTAAAAACGTTAACGTTAAACCTTGACTTTGGTGCAGAAATTAGAAAAGAGTGCGACAAATCAGTGGTCTTTAAACTATGTCGACTCAAGGAGCTCCCAAAGCTATAATACAATATATTTTTCTGGGGTAAAACATAGGATTTAAGATACAGTGGTAAATACCTTGAACTACGAGTTTATTTTGTTCTATTATTGGCCTCGTAACTCAATCCAGCAAACGTAACTCAAATAATGCAGCGATCTTATTGCCCGACGCGAAAACTTCTTAAATTATAACTCGTATCTTGGCATTTTGCTCGATACTCAAGCAGAATATCATATATAATATGAAATGTATAAGTATACCGGTTCGCTTCCATGCGATCGGATTTTTGAGAAGCTGCGTGTATGTAATATCGATATTTTACGCTTAAAGTTCAAAGAAATGCAAACCGCAACACATGCAAATGAATTTTATTTTGTTTAAAAGTAAATAAAAAATTATTGGTCTAGCGATGGCAAATCTATTAAAAATGTTAACGTAAAACCTTGACTTTGTTGCTTAATTTGTAAAACACTGCGACAAATCAGTTCTTTAAACTTTGTCCACTTAAGTCTTTAAGGAACACCCAGAACTATAATATATTTTTCTGGACTGTATAGTTTAATAATATATACAAGATTTAAACAACGCTGTAATATATATTGTAGATGTATATCAATATATTAAAAATGTCAATGATATCCAAACCGCAATATTTGCAAATCAATTTTTATTTTGTTTAGAGTTAAATAACACCATGTTTCACTAGCGATGGAAAATGTATTAGAAATGTTAAGGTTAAACCTTGACTTTGATGCTGATTTTAAAGAAGTGTTCGGTAAATCAGTGGGTTTTAAACTTTGGAGACTCAAGGAGCTCTAATGTTGTTTGGGAATTGAGTATGAGACTCATGGGAGGAATCCATTTATGTACAAAAAGCCAATCTTTTATTTTTAATTACTACTATATTATAATTATATATATATAATTGCAAGTCATACTTTATATTTATTTTGTTGAGGCGTTGAGTTTTTCGTAATTTATATTAATTTTTTTATTCTAATTTGTGTGCTTCGTAATATTTCGTGGAATATCGAGTTTTCGCAAAACACAGTGTTTTACACTGGTAAATAGAAATATGTCTCATTCACAATAGAATATTTATTAAAATTGAAAACCTTGATTTTAATCTTAAATTTCAAGAAAAATGCAGCAAACCAATGGTCTTCAAACTTTACTGAGTTATACGGAACTTTCATTGCTATAATAGTTTTTATGAAAGTCTTAGAATTGAAATGTAGAAGAAGAGAATTTACTTTTAGTAGTTAAGTAGAATTTATTTGCTTTGATAAATGCCAAAATTTTTATTTAAATTTGGGTTGTGTTATAAATCTTGGGATTGTATCATTCGACATTTGATTTTTTTCTAATTTACGTCGAAAGTTTTACACGTGGATATCTCCAGTACTCCTTAGAAAATAGTTTGCAGATTGCAAATCTTGAATGGAGATTAAAAATGTGCATTGATTTATAATTTAGAACAATAGACTTCCTAGTACTAAGAAAGTTTGAAAAAAAGATTAGTAATCGCAAATCTACGAGAAATAAGTTGTAAATCATGAATGAAAACAAATGTTTGTGGTAAGTTAATGTATTAAAACTTTATGACTCACCTAAATATTGATTTACAATTTAGATCATTATACTCCTTAGTGGTACCAAGGTTAAAATAGTTAAAGATTTTAATAAAGAATGTTTGCAAACTGCGAAAGAAAACAAAAGTTTGTTATAATTTACTAAACTAAGACTTATAACCCAAGTTTGAAAAGAACACAATTATCTAGACCTAAATATTTGTTTATAATTGGGAACTTTATGTTTCCTAGTGTTACAAAAGTTAAAAAAAAGTTAAGAACCACTACTTTAAGAAAAGAAGTTTGAAAACTACGAATGAAAACAAAAGTTTGTAAGAATTTAGTAAACAAAAACTTGGAGCACAAGACAACAATTTGATGACCACTGCTATAAAAATTCCATGCTATTAAATCCTGCAACAATACCAATTACTATGCATGCAGGTATTTTCAAACGTTTATTAATGCGAATATTGATTCGAAATAAATTTCTGCCTAACAATATGAAAAACCACTAAAAATGTTATGTTAAAATTTTAATATGTTTTGCGGCATTGTTGCTATAGCAAATTGCAATGTGTAAGGAAATTATGGGCATGTTTGTTTGACATGTACAAATTTATTCTATTGGCAACCGATGTTATTTTTTCGGTGGGTAAACAGAGCCAAAGATTATAAAATCGTTACACATTTCTGCATGTCTGTCATGTAAAAGCAACACCGTGAAAAATATCGCTCTTTTATTATAAGTGAATGTGTTTGCGCTATTTTGTGTCGCAAATAGCATTCTTATGTTGTTGGTGCGTCCAAAATAAAGCAATAAAGACCCTCTATATATTGATTTGTTTGTGTGTGATAAAAATAGCATCCGTTTTGTGCATTTTTACTTCGTTGCAGTTTTTAACACCTGCGACAATGAATCATTGGCGGGTTGTCAGCCAATTAGGAAATATTTGTCATTTCAATGATATTATTCAAAAAAGCAACGTTGAGTCGTTTTCGTGACATTTAGATAAAAGTTATTTAATTGCGAACATGTTCCACACGAAAATTAAAAATATAACGATGTGGTCTTTTTGTATTCTTTGGCAGATTTTCGCTATTAATCAGTAGTATGTTTTATTATAATTCAGCTAAATTCAAAAATTAATTTAATTAAAACAACATCGAAATTAAAGTAGCATAGGACATTCGAATCCATAAAGATGACTTCAATAAATGACAAAATGTAGGTGGATCAATTGGAAAACGCACTGATTTGCATTATAAAGCCTGGTTTAAATGTTTTACTTTAAGGAAATGTTGTACTTTTATTGTAATATTTCATTCAAGTAAAACTTTAATTTTTAAGAAAATTACTAGATACTCATTTAAAATTTAAAATTTTTGAATTCTAGATGAGCAATATACAATTATCTACAAGCTTAAAATAATTTAAACTCTATTTGTATATAAATTATGTAATAAAGTAAATTTGTAGAATGTTGTGTTAAAGTAAATTATTGATAACGTTATCGCAACCGGCAAAAATCTAGACTATAATTGATTATAAATATCAAGTTGCTTTATTATCGTATATTTGATGGCATCCGAAACGGATTTCTTTCAGTCGTTTTTTAGTCTATGGATTGTTTTCTAAATTGTTTGAAACAAACCCATGATTGTAACTCTGTA
Source organism: Adinopsis sp. GC000173 (assembly GCA_030264715.1). Lineage (NCBI taxonomy): Eukaryota > Metazoa > Arthropoda > Insecta > Coleoptera > Staphylinidae > Adinopsis > Adinopsis sp. GC000173. The sequence goes on from JARJDW010004151.1 coordinate 31,235, forward strand.
CTTAAGATGCAAGGCTGTTTAACAAAGACGATAGATATTTAAATCTAAATATTGTAAAATTATTTGTATCTGCTTTATTAAATGCATGTTTTACAGCAATTTTAAATATAGCTACTTAAAATCGTTCAAATTGAATATATTTTAAAATAAAGATTATAAGCACCTATCTAATTGTGTCAAATATTTATAAATTATAAATATATTTGTTTAGGATTCTATATATAGATTTTTATTGCATCGCGTGGTTGTAAAGAGAATTGGCCACCAAATTTGTGGAAAATTTGTGACATTAAAAATTGGAAATTGTTTTCTTTTATTTTAAAATAAATTCAAATCATACTTCTACAGATAATACAAGAAGTCATTTAAGCATTTCAGTTCAATGTAGGTGGCAAAGTCATGGAAAATTATACCTTGAGTATATGTGACACTGAAAAATCGTCGTAGCTATTTGAGAAATGTCATTTAAATAATAAAACCATATAGCATATTATGAAATTTTAAAACAATAACTTAGAAATATCTAAAATTCTTTTACATAGACATTTATTAGGCAAATAAATACTTATAAATAATTAAAAATAATAGTATTATATTATAAATTTTGTTATTTATTATTTGTTGCTCTAGTATTCTATTTATATAATAATTATTAACATGACTGTTAATAAACAAACATAATTGAAGTTATAAATAATTTGTTAAAGCATTAGTACACTAAATTAAGTAAATATTTTTATGCAAGGTATAATATAATCTTACATTATAACATATCAACTAAATTATTAAACATAATTTTTGTTTAAAATTTACCCATTTTAAATGCCACTATATATTCTTGGATTACTGTTCACCAAATTACGGATAGTCATTATTAATGCCAAAAGGTCGCGCAGAGCGAGGTTGATCGTTTAAACTAAAATCACCATTTCCAAATCGACCAAACCACTTTTTAACTGTTCTTAGAGATCCGAATAAACGCCTTTATTATTTTTTGTAGCAGTACCAACAATCACACCTTTTTTAAATTCGTATAATATGACATGTCGCATATTCAACTTAACATCTTCCATTTTGAATATTAACCCTGCACACAACTTAATTTTAGTTATTAAGCTTATGCTGACTCACTGGACCTGCAGTTCACTGTCAGTAAATAATGTGATCATAAAATTGATAACAGCACAGTCAAAAAGGAATGTTTCTGGCGACGCGCAAGTCGGGCACGAATTTATGGAATCGCCTAATATTTTTAACAAATCCATCACGACTTGGAAAATATTATATCACTTAAGGTGACTTTAAAATGAATGCTTAAAAACATGTTTTATGTATGAGTTTATATTTTTATTTTATTGCATACTTTTCCCAAAAGCCAAGGTCAAATGTAATATTTCAAATAAATTTATCACACAAGATAAAACTAACTAATAAAATTAGATTAGATTTCAAACCTTTTCTTTGCCTGTACATTATTGCGCACGGACACTAACACCTTTGTTTGGACGAAAAAAAAACTGTAGGTATTCATCAATAATAAAATTGCAATGATTCACTGAATATGATTTCTAAACAATACACACTGGTTTATGACATCAAATCGGGTGGTCACAAAATCGTCGATTTTTCTATGTTCTATTGTAATGCGACATCGCATTATTTACGAGTAACGTACTTAATCGCACACAAAAAATGTAAACAAGACGATTAAAAAGCAAGAAATAGAAGTAATAACAACAAACATGTACGCCTGTTGGATTTAATGAAAAGCATTAATCGCGTTTGCCGGCAAAAAAACATTAGCAATAAATAAGATCCATTTCGTAATAGGTAGATTTACTTTTAAATCAATTAACGCTAAGCGGCATGATTTACTTTGACTTAATATCGCATAAATTTGCGCGTCGTGGTTAAAAAACGCCATAAAATGCGGCCTGATCATTAAAATATGAGCATTTGTGTATACTTTATCAACATCTTTATCACTTTTTATGTAAAAATAACGCTCATTTTCATAAACGTAAACGTTCGTATAATTTAAAATAACACATCCAGAAAACTAAAGCAATAATTCCTCACTTGATAATTTAGGTAAATTAAGAATGCGCACCTTTCAGCTGCCGTTGCATCATTTTCGATCACACAACACACAACGAATATGTTATGAGCGCGCGACGCGAGACCGAACGTCAGATATATACCTCTATGCGATTAATCGTTCGCTAAACGGGCATGCCGCGCGATCGCAACTACTATTGCGCGAATCGTCGCATCGAAAAATTCCCATATAAGCATGCTAAAAATATTGTGACCAAAAAACTTTTCACCGTCCGTCCCCGATTAGTATACCATTAGCACGCGCGGATGAGCGAACGGGAAAATTTCCACACAATTATTATTGCCCCACACACATACACGCCTGCCGCGGCAAGTTCACGTGAATGATTTATCGCAACAGCATGCCATGCTCCTCGCACGCCGAAAAGTGTGTACGGGGAGAGATTATCTAATGCGAATCGCTTTATCGAAACAATGTGTTTACATAAAGCCGAAAAGACAAAAAAAATTAATGTCAATGTTATAATTCGTACGATTGCCAAAAAATGCGCCGTATTTTTAGTCGACGCGATCCTGAATTACATTTTTCGCGCAACAATGAATCGTGCTAAAAATATGCTCGATGGCAGGTACAGTTGCCTACACACAACACACGCATCAATTGATTGTTATCTACTTTGTTGATGATAATAAAAACACATACCCAGCTTGTTGCGATTTATGTTAGTTTAGTAGAACGAAAAAACTGCAGGGCACACAACGCGAGAGTACGACAGGTTGCCGTCTAAATATTAATTAAAAATGTATGTAAAATATGTACATTTTATGCGTATACATATAATATATTTTTTCTTCTTCAAAAAAATGTAACTGTTATATGCAGTGACCTCCTCTCCCACTCTGTTTATTTTGCAACAAAACGCACATACACTGACTTGATAAAAATGAACGGATTCGCAATTCCACCAAATAATCCGATATTTTAAAACTCGTCCTGCCCGTAACGTTCACACTTTTATAAATAAACTGCAATTTTTTTGCGTGTGCGAACGCGTGACGATTTTGACCAAACGTACTTCGACTAGTTAGAAATGTTTTTGTACGGAAAAATCCCGAATTAATTTTTGCGCAAGTGAAGAACGAAGGTAAAAATATCGAATGTGCGTTTGGTTGCCTATGAAATATAAATACGATAAACGCAATAAGAAAAGCAATTTATGGGAATAAATGGCGGCTTGGAGGTGTTGTAGATAACCAATTTTACAATCATTTATCTAGGAATGCAACTATTATGATAACATTTGGTAGTGTTGCTATAGAGTAGTGAAGCTCGTTATTACAAGGACATCTATTCAAATTCATTAAAAGTTTATGGTTGCGTTATTTGAGGATAGGTGGTACTAATGTCGATATTTTGAAGTTTTGAACAATTAGTTTACAACAATCTTCGAAAACAAGGATAATAAGAATGCTTAAAACTTTTTAGTTTCAAATCCGGTGCTAACTAACAATAGTAACAGTTTGAATGTTGGCAAACTACGAATTGGTAATGAATTAGACAAAACAATTTTGCTTCCAAGTCGTTTTCCACAAGACAAACAATATATCACGTTAGCGTATTAAAAACAGCTGTTGTAATTAAAGGTATTTACTTGTAATTGTGTAGGTATGTATAAATTTAGACCATTCAACAAATTTTCCATTAATCCTAATGAACGACAGTTGAAAATGCCTACGGATTTTAAAATAAAAATAAGTATAATACAGAATAAAAAAATTATATGTTTAATTTGTGAGAGTTATGACTAGACACAAATATAAATTATTTTATTTTATAAAACTATTATCGTAGTTAGAGTATTGTAGAATTACAATTGTATAGGTCGCTAACAAGTTAGTAAGCATAAATATTGCACTAAAGTCTATCTTGAAGAAACCACCTGCGGTGAAGTAAATTGGACGTAATTTGATCTGTTCAACTAATAGTAGGAATCTATCTCTAATTGTTGTGTTTCGCGCATAAATCCGAGACAGCTTCGTGCATAGACAGAGCGTTTCATTGCATTGTGATTTAATCTGCTCGCAGGTGAACACCAGCCAAAATATCCATCCCTAAAACCATAAAATGTTAGGTATTTTCTAATTATACGTGGGTCATTCAAATATAAACGAGACTCTTGTTGTAGACGTGCAGATAGCGACAGGAAAGGGATGAAAGCTTGAGTAGGAAGTGGTGGGAAGGTGATAAGACTCTCCAGCTTGCAGACTACTCAATCGTGTCCTTTCCAAAATTAGGAGGACAATGAGTAAGGCAGAAGTAATTAATCTTTTGCGTAATGCATTCCCATAGCTTTCTCTTATCACATATAAAAAGTATTATAATCATTGGTGGGGAGTGTAATAAGACTCTCCAGCCTACAGAGTACTCAATCGTGTATTTTCCAGAATCAGAAGGACAATGAGAAAGGTAGAAGTCAATTCATCTTTTGCGCAACGCATTATCATAACATTTTTAACAAATGATAGCATCAAATCTAGTGAAAATTTTAGAAAACTTTCTCTTATCACATATAAAAAGTATTTGTATAGTAAATTCACTATTTGTTTCTATTACTTACAATCAAAATTGCCATCCATGTTACAAGCGTAACGTTGAATGCAACCAGATTAATATATCCATTCAAGCAAAGTTCAATTATCGATAATATGTTGATGAAAGCGCAGAGCAACGTTAGTAATGCCGGCACGCTGAAAACTCTATTTTGATAGACAATCATATCGCCAAGCAGTTCGATCAGATGGATCAAGTCGTCAATCTGCGCTTCGTGCGCGTAAATCTCCACAAAGCACGAATTATTTCCGATTAGAAAGCTGCGCAAAATTCTATTAACAATGATGTATCGCTCACGTATATTGATCAGAAAGTAGTTGAGCAAGTTGAGTATGATCGTGTTGAAGATAGCCGACGACTCGCCGTAGAAGATACTTTTAAATCCATTGTAGTGCAAGTAGAAATATATGATCGACATGTCGTAGAACACTTGCAGCGTAGCAAACGTGCAAGTAAAAATAAATTGTTTGTAGATTTTCAACGAACGCACTTGCAGCTTAAACTTGCACAGCTTTGTATCAAAAAGCGAGAACGCATCGAGCAATGCTTGGAATACGTCCAGTTTCGTCAGCGACAAGAAAAGTACGGTGATTTCAATGGCGACCATGCGTGTCGCACCGGTGAGCGTTTGCATTAGCACCTCGACGCCGCGACGATAAAGCTGCTCGCTAAATTTCACATACAACGAGTACGCGTATGGCGTTACATATATGATCAACATCACGCCCGTTTTCAGCTTCGATCTGATGAATTCGCCAGTGATTGGATCGACACGTGCAGTTATTCCAATTACGTAGCAGAATAGCAATATGTACTTGATGTCTTTGACGATTTTCATTGTTTCTTCATGAATATAAAACTGTGGATTGTTTTGATGGAAGCCAAATCTAGTCAATAAATAAATATTATGTTTTATTTAGTTAATGAATATTTAATTGACACGGACAAGTAATTACAATCATTTATTTTATATAAAAAAAACATTTAGTGTAGTTAGGATAAACAACAATTAAATACATTGTGATATTAAAAAAGTAGGTAGATAGTGTTGATAATAATGTATTTCTAAATAGATTTATATCTTTTATATACAAAACACTGCAATTCCTAATTACTTCTGAAATGTTAGTTCAATTTATTTTATTTTTCAATTAAGGATATACCTGCCATTTTGTCCCTTTGTCTGAATATAAAACTTATGACTTTTTGACCGGTTTGGATCTCCCTTAACTGCATCAGCTTTTCCTGTGGGAGCATTTAAAAGATAGAGTATACCACAACAAGTGTAGCAATTGAAGGTCAACATAAACCCAGAATCAAGAAAGTGGTCGATATAAATGTATTAAAATTAAAAAAATACACTTCCTTTAATAAAACTTCAAGGCATACTTAAATCACTCGTAGCTAGAGAATTGCAAGATAACAATGGTATACGTAACCACAAGATTGACAAACATAAATATCATACTGAAATCGATCTGAAAGAAGCCGCCGGCTGTGAACGCCACCGGGCGCGAGGTGACTTGAGTGACGAAATTTATGCACTTATTTCGGATCGTCTCATTGCGCGCGTAAACGCGTGCCAATTTTGCGCATAATGTGAGCGTATCTTGACTGTGCGATTTGGTGCGTTCGCATGTGATGACCATCCAAAACACGCAACCCTAAGAAAATATATTGTATTTGATACATACTACAAATCCAATTACTCTAGAATAATTAGAAAAGAATATGCAAATAATCAAAGTATGGCCACATTTGTAATTAAGAGTGTGGTCTATCTACAGAGCATAGAGAAACAGCAGTAGATTTCAACATCTCTGATTAATTTTAACCCTTCGCACTCTGCAAATAATTTGGATAGGCATTATTCATGACTTGTTAAAGCAAAGACGCAGAAATGTTTAATTTTAAAGTTTCTGATGTTAATTGAGTACGGCTTTATTAAAATTGAAGAAAAAAATTTAAACAAAATGTATTAATATGTTATATTTAAAAACCATTTGTTGTTTACATATATGGATTTACAGGTAGATATAAATCTAATAGTAGCACAACTTCTTTCCTGAAGTAGGTACACATTTGCCAGATTTGCCATTTTCATTGCAGTCTGCGTTATAATTACAAGCCTTCAGAGTTCCTACATAAAATAATTAAAATATTCACAGAGCAGCTAATTAATAAACGATTATTTATGTATAATACCTGCAAACGCAGTAGCGCAAACAATTAGTACCAATAAGTTATGGAGGAGCTTCATTTTGGACGAATATTTTAGACAAAATAATTGTTGATTTGCGATGCTCTTATACCCATTTTTGCCATAAAAATACGTTATGTATTGCATAATTTTTGCCTGGCCTGCTCTAAACAATAATCATCAGGGTTGGAAAAAAATCAGAATTTTTTTATTTAAATCATATTATTTCTAATATTATCAAAATTACATTGAAATCGAAATTTAATAAAACATAATAAGAAACACTTTGCTATTTTTAAACGTATTTTTTTATTTATTAATTAGATTCCTTGAGCCACATTAAAGTATAATGAGCACAAGACAGATCAATTTGCAAAAAATATTAAATTCAGAAAATAGTTTTTTTTAATTAAAATATGTCACCCATTTTTTAAAAACAACAAAAATAAAAGGAAAAGAACAATGTATTACAAGTATATCAAATGAATTATTTTACATATTAGATTGCACTTTGCAGACTATTATGGACAAACACTAATTTGGCAGTTTTTTCGACTCCTAATTTATTTCTGAGTGAGCTGTGGGTTAATCCGAAT
>JARJDW010004152.1:0-10024 GCA_030264715.1 Adinopsis sp. GC000173
AACTATGAATCACAAAAGGGACATTTTCGCAGCGACAATGGCACATTTATTGCACAAAATTGTTTAAAGAAATTTTCGCTATATCATTTACTAATTATACGCTGGCTTTATTTAAATAGAAGGTTTTTCAGCGCTAATGTATGCGCGCATAGAGCGCCAGCGATTATTGTAGATAAAGGAGCCTACAGACATATTAAAAATGAAACGCTTTTGTTGAAATTGGTTAAAACTTTAATAGAAATTTGATTCACTATAAAAGTTGTAAATAAAAAACATATAGATATATTTCTATTTAAAAAAGTATTTTTCTAGTTTTCACCAGTACAGTACCTTGCAAACATTGTGTAAACTGTAAGCTAATATAAGGCTCAACAAATAAATTAGCAGCCCTTGCATATAATATTTCGTATTTTCTGTTGTAACTGAAATGCGCATAAAAATTGAAGCTAAAATATTTCTATATAATAATTTTTTCTGGATCTGATAATATACATATATACAAAGCAACATTCTGCTATGCATTGGTAAATATTTTAAGATATAATTTGCACTAGATTGCCCTTCAGATCTTATTGAAATAAAATTTGCCCAACGGGGTAATGACGCTCCTAGCTTAATTTGATATAAATTTGGAAAAAGCAACGAATGTTGATTTAGATGTAAATTATGTTCGGGATGGTCCATGCGGAATGCAGTTTACAGGACACCCCTGATAATAACAAATGTGATTTTTGTATATTAAAAGACAAGTTTACAATATGTAGCTTTTTTACCTATTTTATTTGTTAGAGCGCAATTACTCTACCAGTTTTGCTTTTTTGATTTTATAATACAGTATTACATTAATTTGGAAATTTTTTATATCCACTTAGCTCGTATGTTAGTTGCTCTTTCATGTACATTAGTTGTAATTGTAACAATAACTAATTATTCTTAGAGGTGCGGAATTCCCCCACTTTTCCCTTAATTTTGACCACATCAGAAATTAATAAAATATAACATATGCTCTTGGTTTCTTAAAATTATTTACATTTTGTAAAGGTTTGTCGGCATTACTAGATACATAACATTTTTTGCCAAAAATACAAAAACATAATGAACCGTAGCTATCCTATAATAAATTAAAATATTTTTCATATAAAACCGTTAATTGAAACTCGTCAAAATATTAATTAATAGTGAACTAATAATTTGATATCAATCGATAACAACCTTGTTATAGTAATAAAAAATGACTATATAAAAACAAATTAACTAAATAAAGTGGTTTATCTCACTCCAATATCAATCAGGCGTAATTACAAGGTTTAAAAACTATAATTGTAAATAAATCTTTCTGACGTTGCATTAAAGATTTCATTTAATAATACCTGTAACCGCGATTTGAATATTTATTCATGCGTAAGTTGTTGACACAATAATAATNGTTTAAAAACTATAATTGTAAATAAATCTTTCTGACGTTGCATTAAAGATTTCATTTAATAATACCTGTAACCGCGATTTGAATATTTATTCATGCGTAAGTTGTTGACACAATAATAATGTGATTTTATACTGTTTCCGAGTGTGTTGATAAATTCAATCGGACTGGCATTAAATTCATAGATTCAAATTTACATCAAATTATCATAAATTGCATTATTTATTAAATTATTAATATGTATAATATTTCTAATTATTTAAATAAAATTTGTTATTATATTATAATTAGGTACCTATAAATTTTCAGTTTTTTGGTGCGAAACTAATAAAATTGTTCTAGTACAATAAGGTAAAAAAATGGAAGTGTTTTTCTTGTTAATCTGTTATAAAATAATATGACATGTAAATAATTTACTTAAATTATATTGAAAAAATACAAGTCTTCTACATATTACAGAATTTTGTCTATAAAATTATTTAATAATATACATTTATTAGTCCTTGTTTTACGTCTAATGTTATACGACACTAAAAGTTCATGCGGCTATTATTACAATATTGAGTAAACAAATTGCATTAAATTTTATTTGAGGAATGAAATTTTGGATGTAGAAATGTTCGGAATCTTGCAAAACATCTTCTGGAACCATGTTTTGTCAGAAAGCAATGCTTACAAGTGGCGGAATCAGTTAAAAGAAAGTCGAAATGGATTTGAAGATGAAAAACGCTTCAAACATGCATCAACCCTTGCCGACGCCAAGAAAACCAAAGAAATTGTGCTTGGCTTTCTAAATATGTCTGTTCGGGACTTGTTGGCTCGAAAGAGTGCTAATATCATTTTGGAAAGTATTTTGGGCCTAAAAACTGGAAATTATTGCCTAATGCCACAACTTTGACACTGCACCTCTCACAATGTACGCATGCTTAGTAACTTTATCACCAAAAACCCTGGCATATCGATCCACAACTATATATCGAGTTCGTCTTATTTAGTACCGTATCACTTATGGCTATTCTAGAATCTTAACAAATCATTGTGGAAAAACTGTTTTGGTACGATAGAAGAGATGAAGCATAACCGCCGCATACACTTTTGGCGCCGTATAACATTCGACGTAAAACAAAAATTAATAAATGTTTTCAATTAAAAATTGTTACAGACGTTTTTAATGATGTGCGATTTGACTGCGCTATTGAAATTAAAAATTGGTCTTACTTTTTGGACACAGTAATATACAAATATACCTACTATGATTTTTTAATAAGACATTTAATGGCAGGAAAGAGGTAACTCAAAGGAATTTTAGCGTTGCACCTTTTATGTGAAAATGCGTAGTATCTAGGAACAATTAAACAAATTAATCAACTAATATTTTTACAAAACTTAACTTTTAAAGTTTTTCTAAAATGTTAAAACATTTTTTTGTGATTGTTTTACATTCAAATTCTTTATGTAGGTTGAAATATATTTATTCCAATTTAAATTTTCATTTACGACAAAATAGAGAAGAATAAATTTGCTGTATGAAACCAACACGCATGTAACCTAATTATCACTGTAAAATAGGTGGGTACATATTTATTCAAATTAGAATTTTCATTTAAAACAAAATAATGTGAAACTATATTTAGCAAGTGCATGGTATAATTTTGCTGCATGTGGACTAATTGCTCATCGGTAATGAATATGATATTGAATGGACACGGTAGTATACAAATAAACCTGCAAAAGTTTTTTAAAGCAGATACAAAAACTTCATTTAATGGCAGGAAAGAGGTAACTCCAAGGAATTCTAGCGTTGTGCCTTTTATGTGAAAATGCGTAGTATCTAGGAACATTTAAACAAATTAATCAACTAATATTTTTACAAAACTTAACTTTTGAAGTTTTTTTAAAATGTTAAAACATTTTATTGTGATTGGTTTACATTCAAATTCTTTTATGTATCATAGGTTGGAATATATTTATTTCAATTTAAAGTTTCATTTACGACAAAATAGAGAAGAATAAATTTGCTGTATGAGACCAACACGCATGTAACCTAATTATCACTGTAAAATAGGTGGGTACATATTTATTCAAATTAGAATTTTCATTCAAAACAAAATAATGTGAAACTATGTTTAGCAAGTGTATGGTATAATTTTGCTGTATGTGGACTAATTGCTCATCGTTAATGAACATGATATAGAATGAAACTACTAGTGTGTAAATGAATGCTGCCAAATCTAAACACATTTGAACAACTGTTTGTAGATACATATGAAGAAAATGTTTTATAACATTACATTACGTAAACATAAACAATATACCGACACGTGTTAATTTAAATGGTGTTGTATACTTAAAGTTTTATTGATATACCAACCTCAATCAAAACGCTTCTACTCGTAAAAAATAATAGACAAGCTTATGAATATAAAGACACATCTATATTAAGGCTTATTAATAAATTATTGATGAAAATGTTCTATCGGTATAGATTATTGATTTTGAAAAATCCAAATTGTGAATATCCCATAGTGATTATTTAATATCCAACGGCGTTGAATGAATTAATATTTCAGTCTCTAAGGGGGGAAACGAAAATCTATATTTTAATTTAAAAAAATAATATAATTATATATTTAAGCAACTATTTGGGTAATTAGGATTATTTTGTCGTCCAGGCCTGGTTTCAGGCTGCGATGTCACGTTCATCGGAATTTTTATATATATTTAAACAATTATTTGAGTAAATGAGATTATTTTGGCATCATTGTCTGGTTTCAGGCTGCGATGTCATGTCGATCGCAGTATTTCTTCATGTTTGAATCTTCTATAGTATAAACAAAATTATTTAATTAATTCCACACTTTTCAGAAAGCAAAAAATACTAAAATAAAGCTTATTATATATTTATATAACCAACTATTTGGGTAATTATGATTATTTTGTCAGCCAGGCCTGGTTTCAGGCTGCAATTTCACGTTGATCGGAATTTTTCTTCATATTTGTATCTTAAAGTCATAGCAAAATCATTTAATTAACTCCAAGATCTTTAGCTTACCAAGAAATAATAAAACAAATCTTAGAATAATTTACTTATAAAATATAGTTGAAATAGTTTACTACTTACTTTTTTCTTCGTTGTTTACCTCGCATGTAGAAAAATGTAAAATTATGCATAATATATTAAAGTGTTCATTAAACAAAACAAAAAATTAATTGAATAAAAATATAATTTTATGGAAAGTTTACGTTTCAATGTTAAAACGTAGGAAGTTATTTTTGCCTCAAAAACTAAAAAGAATTCGATGACAAGCTTATGTACTGCCAATAGATATATAGTCGATCAGTGTGATTTTTTTACTTTTATTTCGAGCACTATAAATACTGAATAATATATTAAGTTAGCCATTCTGATGATTTAGGGCCCTGAAAATGTGGAATCCGGGCCTAATTGGATCCATTATTAATGTTTAGTTATATGTACATAAAGTATTCGTGTGTTGTTGATGTGCAATGACCTCTTTTTTACTATAAAAATGTGTACGGAAAATCTATAAAATTCATCGTTGTTTACTTGTAGGTAGTCTTTATAATTGACGCACAAAAATGTTTTTTCTATGGGATGATACCGAATTATTTTGATGGGATGATAGTAATCAGTTTGCAAATCATGTTTAAATGCAATACACAACTTTCATCGCGTGACATTTGCACATGGCATGACTTGCAATTTTTACAATTATTATTTGTGATTCATAATTTTTTATACTAATTTTATATTCCTATACAATCCATTATCACGTATTCGAATTTGTTTTATTTTTAAATGATAACAAATAATTCAATACGTTGATATTTTTAATAGAAAAAGTGATGGAAATTTCAACAAATATCGAATTACAAAATCACCCCGAAAGTACTATAGTAAACAGGAACTATAATTTCTTGGATATTTTATAGAAGAATATCTCTAGGAATACAATAGGGTAAGGTTACGTAAGTCATACCCCCTAAATTAAATTAACTGTAACTTAAAGAATTAAATAGCAAATACAAGTTTGTTGGTCCTATATAAAACTATAATACATACTGCTTTTATTTACTGTTAAGAAGTGAAAAAAGTGATAAGTGTTTCTTTGTAATTTCGAATTTTCAAAAATTCAAAATCGGTATGACTTAGAAACCTATGCTCCTAAGTCCTACCGCAGCTTTCAATTAGGAGAAACAAAGTAGTCAGGCATATTTTTGATTATATTCTGTTTACATAACACCTATGTGAATTCAACCTGTACAATTACGGCATAATATTTTGGTAATTAACGTCTAACAAAATTATAATTCTTATAATGTAACTTATTAAATTTCACACATCAACGTACTGAAGATGAAGATGTAAATGCAATATGCAACCAATTTCAAACAAAATTTGCAACAGATTTATCTATTTTAATAATTAGATTTGGAAAAAAGCTACTTACTAGCACAATGTGAGGGAGGTACGACTTAGGATCCGAGTAAATGTCATTAATATTTCATTGTCACACAATATCCAATCAATATTTTACTTTGCTATACAAGGCAAACAATGCTTAAATAAATGTATAATATACATTTAAAACGCAATGTGCAATTATGTAGTTTCAATTAGCTGTGAAAGCCTACAAATGCTAGATAAATAATATATGAAATCGTTAAAAAATGAAATTGTTGAATGAAATCTGTACACCCAGTGATAGGGCGACAAAACTTTAATATATGCTAAATGGGACTAAATTGGTTATATTGTGACTGTTTTTGTATGTTTAGGACTTATAGCTTCTTCAAAATCGCAGAGGTACGACTTAGGCACAGGTACGACTTACGCAACCTTACCCTACAACAAAAGTAATTAGGACAAGTTACGTCTGCGCATTCAATTTATAAATTTGTTTTTATCGAAATTTGAGACATACTATCACAAAATTTATGGCTAATATTTTTGCTAAACTTTTTGATTTAACTAATCACTAAACTAATAATACGATATTACAAATGGCTAAACTTTGCTTTAAAACTTTATTGAACTTAGAACGTTGCAAAAATCAAATTATTGAAGTATATGTAATTCTACCTATGTCTAAATATAGGTCTTTGGGATTTGACTGAGTATCACTATGTTTTTAACATTAGGATGACTAGGAACTTTTGAATAGACATACATCAAAATATGTATATAAACCACAGAAGTAAAAGTACTCTAATAATGAAAACATTTTCATCATTTTTATTAAGTCGATTAAAATTCGCTGTTTAGCACTAAACTCATAACAATTAGTAACAGTTCACTTTTAGATATCAATGTCAAACATTTACAATTTGCGATTTGCGATCACAGGCAAAAATTTGCGCACAGACATTTTTAGACTCAGGGAATCTTAATTCATGCTCATTCGATCAACATCAAACTTCGAATTTTTCGCGATCAAAAGACCTTCTATACCAATCATTGGCCTGGAAGCTGAAAATAAATGTTTTTCTCTAATGTAAAAATTTTGTACTGTTATATAGATATTTATTATTTTCAGTATAGACGCTTTTTGCAACAGCCTGTAATATTTTGCATAAAATACATAACAATACATGAGCACAAAAATAGGCGAATTTCAAACAAACTTTTCATTAATTTTTAACATATAAATTTGACGTAACTTAAAAGGCACATAATGAAAAATGAAACGATGTGTTAAAATAAAATACCTATTTCTATACAATATATCAATCAATTAATTTAAATTTGAAAAATTAAATAAATATTGCTATATAATGGAACGTGACATTCATTTTATCTAGAGAGTTTATTAATAAACCTGCCATTTTAGTAAAATGCTATCATCATGCATTTTCATAATCAATTTTTAAAATTCAATCAATTATTTGTATTATTATTATTATTCTAAGGCCTTTGCCTTAATCGTTTTATCATCGCATCGCATCGACGACGAAATGGAACAGATTTAATTGCGTTTTGCATGTTTGTCGTATCAACGTTCAACAATGCCACCACCCGATTTTAAATCCCAAAGCGTATTTTAGCACGTAAATTACGATTATAGTAATTAAAGTTCATTCAGATAATTATTTTATTTATAAATATCATGTTGTGTAATATGTTTAGATTAATAATTTCATGGTGATGTTTTTAATATTCTCTTCTTAAAAGATTAGCAACAATGATGTATGTATTATGTTATAAAGTATTAACACAAATAGTTATTGGTAGTTGATTCTATTTTTAGTTTCATAGTAATTGTTGTGGATGTTTTTTGCATATTTTCAAATAATTTTTAAAATTTATTACATCTCGACTAATTTTATTAGGAAAATACTGTTTGAAATGCAACATTGACACATATAAATATGTCCTAACCCAGCATTTATTGTAATTTGAAGGTATGGGTAAAAGAAATTTAATAAAAGTGGGCTTAAATCTTAATTTAACTTTTCTCTACTGAAATGTATCTTTTTATTTCTTTGTACAAAATATTGGCATGTTATAGTATACATTTTTTTTGGTTCTAGCTGGTAGAGATTTATAATAAAACAATAAACTTTTAAATTCCATAACTTAGAAATCAACTAGAGGATATATATTGGAGTATTTTAATATCTATAAGTCGTTCTTATACAAACCAATTTTGCGGACCGTGACAGGTATTGAACTGCAACAATATTTTAATATAGATTTAAATTCGGATAGTAGATCCTCAGCGGTGAGGCCCCGTATAAAACTGCGGCCTAGACTAATAATAACTTTAACATTTCTTTAAAGAAAGTCAAGACAAACGATATTTAATTTTATTAATGTGTTCTAATAAACAGCACATTTCAGTAAGTAATAAAAAGTAACGAAACATAATAATACTAACAATACAATAATATTGTAAGAAGCAATTAAGATCCAAATTGCAAAACTAAATAGTAGTATAATTTATTTTATAATTGACGTTAATACGAAGATATTATGTTTAAATATAAATTTAGAAGAACATGTAGGTAAATTTGCAACAGTTTCCTACCTAAATACTGATATGCATTACATTTTTCTGCTTATATTTAAATCGTTTTTCAGAATATATTTTTAAATTCACTTTAAATGCAAAATTTATTGTATAATTTTATTTAAAGAAATATAATATAATCGCATTTTTTTCAAACATTTATAATAAAATTACTAAAAATCCATAAATATTTCTGTAACTTTTTATAGATATACTCTCAAACAAATTAAAACATCAACAGATCTGATTTAAATAATTTGTTGCAAATATTTTAAAAATAAGCATCTGCCATCTGTACGACGACCTGATAATGAATTTACTATTATAAACAAATTTAATTGATAAAATAGAATTTAGTTTAATTTAATATAATGAGTAGACATATAAAATAAAAAAAACTATTGTCTACATCTATTGCAATTCAATAGAAAAATTTTGTAAATAGACGTGCTAGGCGTAGGTATGAAGAGTGCGAAACTATGAAAAAGTGCTTCATAGGCAAATTTCATCTGCAACAAGTTAAAACAATAGACTCATTATATGCCACATAAGTTTTTTATGAATGCATGAGCAAGTTTTCAGCTGATTTAGAAAATTGATGTGAACATACATGCATGCATACGTTATTTCATTTCGACCCGATTGCAATCTTGACAAATTACGAACGTTATTTGTAAAAAAATTCGATTTCCCGAGTGAAAATAAATTAATCTATAAACTTCGAAAGTTTTTTATTGTATGTGTAACGGTTTGCAAATGGAATATAAGCACACAAATTGAATTGTAACACATGCAAAATTTTAACACTTGTTTATTACGTGACATTTCTAATCTTGCTTATATGTAAACTAAACGCAGTTTAATCAATGTTAAAGAGAAATATGTTAGTTGTAAGTGGATGGTTAAAAAAGTTGGAATTACTATTTTAAAATATGAATAAGATTTTGAGTTTATAACAACAAATTAAAACAATTAGGTCACTACATATATCATTTTTTATCTTTACAGAGTTATATTTATGGTATATAAGGTTCTGCAATTATAATGCGTGCCAATAAAACAGAACGAAGTGATACAATGTGATGACAACATAAACAACAAAATTATATGAATAAAATTTAAAGTGGTTTTAAGAATTAATTAAAAACTTATGTTAAACAAAGTTATGTATTTCAAAAAAGCTGATGATGGCACAGTATAGCTGAAAGTAAAAGTGTTAAGTAATTTATTATAATTTAGGACTCACTATGTGCCATAGATGTATAAGCAAATTATATTGTCAAATGCATTTTGAATACTTTCTTTAATTATTATTGTTTTTCATTTTGTTTAAACATTTTTTGACATGTAAATTTAAATAAATTTAGTCATAATGTTTTAAATACTAAATTAAAATGTTTAAATTCAATGGACTGTGAACAGGCGCTTGGTGAAACATTTTTTAAGTTGCAATAGCATAATAATAGTAATTTGATGATGATAATGTAACTATAAAAATAGAAACACAAAGATTTTAAACTTATTATATTATTCCTACTTAAACTTTCTCTAGGAATTATACTTTAATCTA
>JARJDW010004162.1:0-10790 GCA_030264715.1 Adinopsis sp. GC000173
GTTTCTAGGTCAAGCGACATTATCGCGCGCGCGCTACTACTGCAAAAATCCGTTACGCCACGAAAACGACGACACACAATTGGGTGCGTGTTGTATACATATATATATGTTTGTGTGTATGTGTGTGTGTATTTCGCATTCGGCGCGCCGAAAATTGCACAACAACCCTTTTTTGCACGTGCAGTTGTATGTATGTATATATGTGGATGTATATATATGTGTGTGTGTGTGTGTTGCATGGCAACCGGTCGCCGGTGCTTTTTTTGTGTGTGTGTGTGTGCTGGCTTGGTCTGTTGCTTTCTTCCTACCTACGTTTTGCTCCCGTTTCTCTGGCCGTTCGCTTTTTTTCCTCCATCTCGTCATCTCGTTCGTTCGCCTGCATGCAATATATATTGTATGTACGTTTTGTTGTTAGTTTGTTTTTGTTTGCTTCTTTTTTTTTTTAATTGCAATGCATTGATGGATATGTGGGTGAGAAGAGCGTATGCAACTTTATTCAAATTGGGGTGATTTTTTTCTCTATTCTATTGGAAAGTGTTTATCGATTAAAAAATGCATTTCGTTCATACATGCAGGAAATTATAATCTCTCTTCAAGATTCTTGAACATTAAATTTTGTGTTTGGGATTTTTTGTAATTTACGTTATTTTTTTTTATTGATTTTTGCCACTTTCTATTAAAAAATTTAAAGATTTTTGACAAAGTTGAACGCATTTTTTCTCCAATTTTCGAACGATACTCAAGAAAGTCGATAAAAAAAATTGTAAAATTTTGGATTTGGAATTTTTCTTTATACCCACGAAATTTTTAAAAGATTTTTTTATTGATTTGTTGCATTTTCCATAAAATATTGAAAAATTTTCATAAAATGAACGCAATTTTCTTTCAATTTTCTAACAAACAAATCGGAAAAAAATTTTGGCAAAGTATTTTAAGATTTTCATCAAAAAAGAACGCAATTTTCCTTCATTGAGTCAATTGAGTCAAGAAAAAGTGGAAGAAATTTGCAAAAAATTCAAAATTTGTAAAAATCATTTGAATGAAATGCATTATGTATAGATGGAATTGAATTTTGCATTATTTTAAAATATAAAATAAAAATGAGTGATATTTAATCTATTAGTAATGAAGATAATAAGCTCGCTCTAAAGCGCATTTATACAGTTTTATAGTTGCACAGAGAGAGGCCTTTCTATTTCATGCATTAATTACCGGCCTTTTTAGGCGCTTAAATGATTCCAATAATTTGCGCTAAATTTGCTTTGTTTTATATTTTATATTTTACGCAGACCGCAGATTTACATTTAAATGATTGTCGAGTGACAAAGGTGTTCAGCGCGAAATTTTTACAATACTTTTCCGAACCGTAGGAAATATAAGATGTACAAAATATTAGTTAATCTTGTTGAATATGAATGTAGAATATGTTTTGCCAATTTTCAGCATTTCTTGAAGTTTTTAGGTATGTACTTATTATTGCTAAGCATTTTATGGAAATCTAAATAATTAAGGTTTACCATACTTTGATCTCCAAACGCAATAAGTTTCCTTGGTAAAGATCAGCTAGAATGAATAAAAGCTCGCAACTTTAGTCATCATATTATACAAATTTTATAATAGCATTCTTATTTTGTTCAGCCATACATCATTAGAAATTATTCTTCAGACATTGTTGTAGTCTGAATTACTGTGCTAGTTACAAAATGTGATAAATTTTGATTGGTTAATTCAGTTATGGTGAATTTAAAAGATGTATGTAAGGCTTTTTTGAAAGTTAGATCGCATTTTGTCCAAAGACGTTAAACTTTTGATATCCAAATAAACACATTTTTTTCTTTGTAACAGAATTGCAAGCTAAAGAATAAATCTAATTCAAGTACGCTGAGTGCAATAGCTTTTACACTTTTTAAAACCTAGAATCTTAAGATCTTAAAAATGACGTTTTCCTAAAACGCGATCCAACTTATTTATTC
Organism: Adinopsis sp. GC000173; assembly: GCA_030264715.1. Classification (NCBI taxonomy): domain Eukaryota; kingdom Metazoa; phylum Arthropoda; class Insecta; order Coleoptera; family Staphylinidae; genus Adinopsis; species Adinopsis sp. GC000173. The sequence continues at coordinate 1,974 of JARJDW010004162.1, forward strand.
ACTATCTGCCTGCTTTGTCACAAAAAAAATCTCTCAATTCAAGCCCAGTGAAATTATCACCCAATTCATTCAAAATGAAACGAAAATCGATTAAATCAACTTTTCATACTACTATGGTGTCTAGTATTTTTGGTGCCTCCTCAAAAAATGAATGAACGACGACGCACATGCACGCACTGTAATAAATGAAAGAAGCTCGAGCTGTTTTCTCCAGACGTGTATTTTAGAATTGTAGCGAGCAAGATATATAAAAAGTATTGATTTTTTATTTAAAATAAATTTTTATTGAAAATGTCTATATATACATACATTGATGATAAATGATTGTGCACTAGCGTCCAACAATAAAATATCAATTTTTTATATATGATATATTAAAGTTTATAGTAGATGATTTTTATATAAGAAAACGGCNTCTATATATACATACATTGATGATAAATGATTGTGCACTAGCGTCCAACAATAAAATATCAATTTTTTATATATGATATATTAAAGTTTATAGTAGATGATTTTTATATAAGAAAACGGTGGCGTATAAGAGTTAATTTTCTAAAATTCTGCTTTTTGCCTTAACAAAGGGAGTAAAACATCAATTATATAATTATTTTTATAGAATTTTACCTCTTTATATTACTAGAAATAAAAATGAATGCATATATAAATCATAAATTCCAGCCGGTCTAGTAAAGTAATATATTTATGATTAATTTAAATAAATGGCGAATAAAACATTTAACTTAATTTCTTTAATAATCCATTAAAAAATTAACATTGGATACTTATTTTGACACGGAGATGAAGTAAAAATTTGCTTTTAAATTGTTAAATTTTAATATAAAATCATGTCATTCTCATTTTGAGCAATTTTTATCCAGTTTGTTCTCCAAGAAACGTTTTTTATCTTAACATTTTACTTTGTTTTTCGCTAAAAATTCTTAAAATGGAAAAGATTTCAACTCTTTGCACTCTTTTTCAATGTATAATATTAATTTTTGAAAAATTACATCAATTTTATTGTGTCTTGGCCATTTTATTTAGTCGTACAATCTTAATAAGCTAATTCCATCTTGTTTTTTGCTACAAAAACGTTGTTTTATTATCCTCCAGTTTTAAGTCAATATTTTGCATTACCACTTTTACATAAATTTTATTTTGCAATTTATCTTAATCCACCGTTGTTGATGACAAAGAAATGTGCACAACTTATATCTATAATAGTTTTGTTTTAAGAATTCGTTTTCTTATCTTAATAAGTTCGAAGCTAATTGTGTTTTGTTCTTGCTTAACATGCTTGGAATGTTGCCGCCTCTTGCAATTATCAACTCGTATCGCACAATTTTTGAATATATTATTCTCTCTTGCCGTTTTCAATGAAAATTTTGCTCAAAATATTTACGCATAAACAAAAATATAAAACTTTGCAAAATTATTTAGTTGCACGATTTTAAATTGGCAATTTTATCTAAATATTCCGTAATATTCCAGTTTTGGATTAGCGACAAAAAACCCGCACAATTTTTATCTAAAATTTTATATATTTGGAGCAAATTTATTCTTATTTTTCGCTAAAAATCTTTTAAACGTTCCCTTAACTTTGCAAAATTCATTGTGTTTTAGTCGTTTATTAAAAATTAATTCATTTTTGTTATTTTTGCTAATCTACTTTCGGTTTTGTAACAAAGAAATGCATACACTTTTTAGCTAGTTTTACTAATAATTTATTTTATCATGTTTGAAGCTAATGTTGTTCTAATTTTGCTAAAAATGTTTGAAATGTTTTCTTTTCGTTCGGTTTTAAGTGAAAATTTAGTTTTAAATATTTTGTATAAACAAAAATATCAACTCATTTCACTTTGATTAAACCTAATATCAATTTATATTTAATCGCACGATTTTTTAACTTAATTTTATTGTGCATTTTTTAAAATCCACAAAAAAACACGCACAATTTTTATCTATTTTCATTGTTAGTAAAGTTTTTTTATCTTAAAATGTTTGTAAAATAACAACTCGTTTGCAAATTTGCATAAATCTTTTATTGTGTCTTCTTGGCCGTTTATTTAGTCGCACAATTTTAAATTAATTTTATTGTGCATTTTTTTAAATTCACAAAAAAACACGCACAATTTTTATCTATTTTCAGTGAGAAAAGTTTTTTTTATCTTAAAATGTTTGAAGCCAATTTCATCTTGTTTTTACTAAAAAAATTAGCTTAAAATGTGCAAAAATATCAACTCGTTTGCAAATTTACATAAATCTTTTATTATATCTTGACCGTTTATTTAGTCGCACGATTTTTTAACTTAATTTCATCTTGCAATTTTTCTTATAATCCTCTTTCGGGTTGGTGACGCACAAAGAAACACATTCACATACACAATCAGGGTGGGAAAATGATTAAATATTGTACATCCAACGAACTTCTTCTATTGCGAAAAGACGACGATGGCCGTTTTTTAACACAAAGTAAGGGGAACGATTTTTCTAAGATTTTTCTTTTTCGCAACACAACACAAACACGAAACTGGCTAGTGCATTTTTTCGTCTGGCTGCTGCTGTATGCAACAACAACAGCTTACCCATATGCATTTTTCGATTATTATATTTTTCAAAACGCAATAAATAAGAGAGAGGGTTCTGCGGCGCTGCACTACTCGTTCTCAGTTCCAATCGGTGAAAACGTTAGGTCGCCGATTTTTCTACGTCGTGTGCATGCAGCCAACGAAACGAGAAAAGGGGTGACGACAATGTGTGTGTGTGTGTGTGTGAATGCTAATAGGCGGTATTATGGTAGAAAGAAAAGTTGGCGTTTTGCATAGTGTGATGAGAGTAGAGTGATTTATTACAAATCGTTGCTGGCAGACTATCTATCAACGGTTTTACAAACTAAAAATTAACATCTACTTTCCAAGCGATATAGGGTTGGAATGAAATTAACTAGTTTTTAAATTTATTTTTCTTTTAGCAATAAAGTAATATTCCTTCCAACTTAATACAAGAACAAAATTGCATATAATTTAATTCTCAAGTCCTGAAGTTGGATAGAAAATGTGTAAAGAGTGATTTATTACAAATTCGTTACATATACTATCTTTCAACGACTTTACAACCCAAAATTTAATATCTTTTTTCCAAGCGATTTTAGGCAAAATATTTTCAGATCATTATTCCTTTCAATGAAAAATATATAGAATTGGGAAGAAACTAACTACATTTATGTTACTTATTTTTCTTTTAACCAAAAAGTGATATTCCTCTAATACAGAACCAAATTTTACGTAATTTAATTCCCAAATACTGAAATTTAAATGTAAATAGACGGGTATTATATTAGAAACATTTGCGTTTTCAAATATGAGAGTGATTTATTACAAATTCGTTGCATATACTATCTTTCAACGACTTTACAACTCAAAATTTAATTTCTCTTTTTCATGCGATTTTAGGCAAAATATTTTTAGAACATTATCCCTTTCAATGAACAATATAGAATTGGGAAGAAATGAACTATTTTGGATACTTATTTTTCTTTTAGGCAAAAAATGATATTCCTGTAATACAGAACCAAAATTTACGTAATTTAATTCCCATATACTGAAATTTAAATGGAAATAGACGGGTATTATATTAGAAACATTTGGGTTTTCAAATGTAAGAGAGTAATAAATTACAAATCCGTTACATACTATCTTTCAACGAAGTTACAACCCAAAATTTAATATCTCTTTTCTAAGCGATTTTAGGCAAAATATTTTTAGAACATTATCCCTTTCAATGAAAAATATATAGAATTGGGAAGAAATTAGCTATTTATTAAATTTATTTTTCTTTTAGCAAAAAAGTAATATTCCTTCCAACTTAATACAGAATAAAATTGCATATAATTTAATTCTCAAGTCCTGAAGTTGGATAGAAAATGTGTAAATGTAAATAGGCGGTATTATATTAGAAAAAAAATGCGTTTTCAAATATAAAAGTGATTTACTACAAATTCGTTGCATATACTATTTTTCAATGAATTTACAATCTAAAATTTAATATTCCTTCCAACTTTTTAACGCTGAAATCATAATTTTTGCTAAAGTTGTACAAGTTTTTCCTTAAATTTTCTTCAATAAATTGTAATATGCTATCATCGATTTACAAAAATTCATATATTTACAGTATGGATATACGGATAATTAAAAAATATGCATGAAAAACGAAATTACTTTTTTACTGAACAACTTATCAACTTCTAATATATGTACTTAAAAATGCAGCATATTTTTCTTGTAACACTTAGTTTATAGTTTTTTATGTGATGGCATGCAGTGTTCATCGTAAAATTCTAGAAACATCTAACGATATATTTAAACTAAGTTTGTGTATAATCAAATGAATGACGAAGATCATTTTTTTAAGTTAAATCACAGGTTATCGAGTGTATGTGTGTACTTATTGCTTTAATTAATTTTTTATTTCATTTTTTGCAATACATCGGAAAGCTTTGCCAAAATTTAATACGATTATGTGTGCTCTACGAAGATCAATTTAGACCAACGGAAATTAATGTAATAGTCATCAAGAAAAACCAATTTTCAAAAAAATAGAATGAATCTGTTGATGATGTTTTTAGACTTTTTTCATACATACTTATAAATTGATTTTAAAAATAATTATACTCTCTTTAATTTTAATTCAACTCAAATTAGAACTTTTGAAAGATTTCAACTTATATTTATTAATATATTATATAAAACAACATATTTTAAAAAGGTAGCTAAATTCTTCTTCTTTGAATTCAATGTATTTGTTTATCAACTCGGTTTCAGATTATTGAAAAAATATTTTCATTTGTACAGTGAAATTAATATGCAATNTTAACTTATATTTCTTAATATATTGTATAAATCAACATATTTTAAAAAGGTAGCTAAATTCTTCTTCTTTGAATTCAATGTATTTGTTTATCAACTCGGTTTCAGATTATTGAAAAAATGTTTTCAATTTGTACAGTGAAATTAATATGCAATTTATATATGATTTATTATTATGTGATTTTAAGTAATTAAATTTTCGAGTTTGTTTTTTCAATTAAAATTTTGCAATATAAAAATGGTAGTCGCTTTAGTTTTTTTAAGGTAATTGTAAATGATTAAAATAGTTATCATCATTCAATTGGATTTTTAACTAAAAACATTAATTGTTACAGTAAATTTTCGCTAAATGCAACTTCGATTGATGCAACAATTCGCTAAATGCAACTCTATAACTGCGACTTATTTTAGTTCACATGAATTCGATTAACGCAACTACGGTCAAATGTTGTCAAAAAACAACACATTCAAATAATATATTCATTTAGAGAAATTTATTCGATAATTGCAATATTTGATAATTGCAACTGCTTGGAAAATTTACTGTACTACACAGTCTTCTTGCTTAAACATTTCAAAGAGATATGTATTGTTAAATTTCACATTTTTAAATTAAAATGTTGCAATATTTAGCAATTTTTAGTAAAAATCGTAGTAATCTCAGTTTTTTTGGTTTAAAAGTGGTAATAAAATGTTGGACATTCTTGTAAAATGGTTATAAACATCATTATATTGGACTATTTGACTTTTTTTTAAATATTTAATTAAAATTTTGCATTTTAAAACAATTTTTAGTTAAGTTTCACATTTTTTAAAAGTAGTAGTCTTACTGCTTAAACATTTCAGGCTGAAAAAGATATTGTTAAATTTGAGATTTTTAAATTAAAATGTTGCAATATTTAGCAATTTTTAGTAAAAATCGAAGTAACCTGAGTTTTTTGCTTCAAAAGTGGTAATAAAATGTTGGATATTCTTGTAAAATGATTATAAACATCACTATATTAAACTATTCGTCGATTTTTTTTTAATTTTGCATTTTAAAACAATTTTTAGTTAAATTTCACATGTTCTAAAAGTAGGAGTCTTACTGTTTAACTTAAACATTGCAGACTGAAAGAGATATTGTTCACATTTTTAAATTAAAATGTTGCAATATTTAGCCAATTTTTAGTAAAAATCGTAGTAATCTCAGTTTTTTGCTTCAAAAGTGGTAATAAAATGTTGGATATTCTTGTAAAATGATTATAAACATCACCATATTGAATTTTTCATGATTTTTTTTTAATTTTGCATTTTAGAAAAATTTTTAGTTAAATTTCACATTTTTTTAAATTTTAGAATATATGTACTATACATTTACTTTATACTTTTAAATAATTAGCTCGCAAGTGTTTGCAACAAATTTCGTTGCGCTTTAATCGCTTGAAATGTACCGACAGCGGTGTTATATAACAAAACATTGATTCAAACGTAAATTTTGATTAAAATGCATAATAATAATAATAATAAGTTATTGCTAAGCGCGTACCAATGCATATAATATAATGCATAAATGTCAACGATTTTCATGACAAAACGCAGTAAAATCACTCGAGAAACTGGTGGGGTAATTGCGCTCTAACAAATAAAAAAGCTACATATTGTAAACTTGTCGTTAAATATACAAAAATCACATTTGTAATTACATATTAGCGATGTCCTAAACTGAATTTCGTATGGACCATTCCGAACATAATTCACATCTAAACCATCATTTGATTGCCTTCTTCAAATGCATGACAAATTAAGCTAGAAACGTATTTATCCCGTTTGGACAAATTTTATTTCAAGAAGATGTGAACGGCAATCTTGTGCAAATTATATTTGAAAATATTCAGCATTGCACTGCAGAATTCGTCTTTGTACATAGATTATCAGATCCAGAAATAATTATTATATATAAAAATAATTTAGCTTCAATTTTGATACGCAAATCAGTTATATTAGAAAATAAGAAATATTATATGTAAGGGCTGCTAATTTATTGGTTGAGAAACTATTGTCATTTTGCAGTATGCTCGCTTACACAGTGTTTGCAAGGTACTGATGCGTTTTTCTCATCTTTACACTTAATAATTTTTAAGATAGACCAGATTGTGGCATTACTCGGTGGTCGCCATTACCCAACTTTCCCCTATACCTCAACTTTGCACTTTAAGTGCTCACTATTTGACAGTGTAACATTGTAAATTACGTTTTTATTGATTATGTAATATTTTGTATTAGTTTAAAAGCAAAATTTATCAAAAGAGGTTTTTAAAATGCAAAATGTAGTATATGAAACCCCCATTTCCTCGACTTTAAGTTAAATATTGTTTAAATAAGAGTTTACCATTTAAAAAATTGCTACGTAATAATACTCAGCTATTATTGTTTAGAAAATTTATATTAACTGATTTATTACAACCCTTGCTTTATGTCTCAAACGGACACAACTTTCCAGTAGACCTAATATTATTTAAGTTAAAGTCGAGAGGGTCGTGGCTTTATATATTACATTTTCAAAGGTCTTTTTTGATGAATTCCTCACTTAAACTGAAACATGGTGTTACATAATCAATAAATTGTCAAATAGTGAGTCCTTAAAGTGCGAACAGTAAAAAAAGAAATATAAATTTGATAATTAAAAATTGAAATTATGCTTGTAAAAGATATTAAATACGAAAAAAACTCTATAGTATACAGGTAAAATAAATATTAATAAGAATAAGAGAAAAAAACTATTTTTGTTGCATATAATAAACGGACAGGACTTTTCGGTAAACTTAGGACAAAGCAATTATTGTTTAAAAAATTTATATTAACTGATTTATTACTATTCCTCTTTTATTTCTTAAACAGACACAACATTCTGGTAGACCTAATATATACTACAATATATTCAATAACTCCTTGAAATTATGCTTGTAAGAGATATTAAATACGAAAAAACTCTATAGTATACAGGTAGAATACATATTAATAAAGATAAGAGAAAAAAAACTATTTTTGTTGCATATTATAAACGGATAGAACTTTTCGATAGACCTGGGACAAAGCAATTATTGTTTAAAAAGTTTATATTAACTGATTTATTGCCATCCTTCTTTTATTTCTTAAACAGACACAACATTCCGTAGACCTAATATATACTACAATATATTCAATAACCCCTTGAAATTATGCTTGTAAGAGATATTAAATACGAAAAAAACTCTATAGTATACAGGTAGAATAAATATTAATAAAGATAAGAAAAAAAAAAAATTTGTTGCATATTATAAACGGACAGGACTTTTCGATAGACCTGGGACAAAGCAATTATTGTTTAAAAAAATTATATTAACTGATTTATTACCATCCCTCTTTTATTTGTACTTCTACAATATATTCAATAACCCCTTGAAATTATGCTTGTAAGAGATATTAAATACGAAAAAACTCTATAGTATACAGGTAAAATAAATATTAATAAAGATAAGAGAAAAAAAAACTATTTTTGTTGCATATTATAAACGGACAGGACTTTTCGATAGACCGGGGACAAAGCAATTATTGTTTAAAAAATTTATATTAACTGATTTATTGCCATCCCTCTTTTGTTTGTACTTCTACAATATATTCAATAACCCCCAAGTTCTTACTCTACTACTATATACCTACTTCGTCGATAAAAATTACGAAACCTAGTTTTGTATATAAGTACATACTTGCTAATTTAAACAAGCTGGATGGCTATGGCAAGAAGCAAAAATCTTTGTTCGTTCGCACATAAATTTAATACCAAATCCCCCTTTCCACCACGCAAATGAGAGAAAAAAAATCGGACGCAAACATTTTTGTTGTTGTTAGATACTCGTTCGTTGTTGGCGAAATGGATTTTTGTGTGTGTGTGTGTGTGGAAAGACTTGGGGTGGTGTTGTTGTAATAGGGG
>JARJDW010004167.1:0-32586 GCA_030264715.1 Adinopsis sp. GC000173
GCAGTGCTTGTGTTATTGATTAGGGGGCGGTTGTGATGGGTGAAATTTGGCAATTCGCTTATACCTACTTTTTTGCGTTGCAAACAATTTTCGCTATGATTTTGAAACGATTTTTAAGAAGATTTTTCTATTAATTTACAAAACAATATTTATTGTAAAGAGCATCATAATCATCAGCTACAATTTTTATGGCAATTCTTGCTTGACAAATTAATCAATCATTTGCATCGCTTACCGTTCACTCTATATAGTATCATACACGATGAGTCGAAATTTGCGTTCTTGAAATATCCATAATAAATAGTTAATGCAATTTTTAACGATATATATACATAAAATTACTGAATTATGTTTATTGTATAGCGCCTTAAATCAGCCTCGTCGTCAGCCACATTTTTTTGGCAATACTTAAATATTTCATGCAATTTTTAAGGATCTGTACTTTTCCATAAAATTACTAACTAACATTTGTTGTAAAGTGAACAAAATTGCAATACATTTTTTTTACATTTTAATCAATCATTGTGCATTAATTACAGTTCACCCTAATATACATTATCATACACGATGAATCGAAATTTGCGTCAATAAATAAAGTTAATGCGCAAAAATTCTATTTGAGGCGTTGGAATTGCACTCGCATGTCAAATTGATCATTAACCACGTTTATTTTATTTTTTTGGCAACGCATGCTTAACGAATCAATCATGCTGCTGTCCATCTAGCATCACTTTCCATTCACCCTATAATTAATACCTACACAATAATATTTATTTAAAAAAAAAATCAGCAACGCAGCAAAACAATGACAATAATTTTGTATAGTTTCTTGTGTTGATTGGGTATTCCCATCCAGCGCTCTACCACCAGTCGCTCGTTTATTCGTTCGTCGCGACGACGTGCACGTACCTAACCCGGTGCGAAACGTGACCGGGGAGTGAAAAAAAAATAGGCAGCAGCAGCAACGACGACAACGGCGTCACGTTTCGCATACGGAATGATGATGATGATGATGAGTGCGCCACCACACTACAATATAACACTTTTTTTGTGCTTCGCCACTGAAAATATGCATCTATTATAATAATTAGCGAGCGCAACAGTTTATAAATCATCATCGTCATCAATGTTTTGAAATTTGCACCACGTTTTCATTTTCAATTGATTTAATCTGGAATGTGTATTGGTGTATGTGTGTGTGTGTGTGTGTGTATAACTGTGCGAGAGAGGAAAATCAATAATGCACTTGGCTCGTCTTCCCCTAGCCGAAGCGGAACGACTGGGATGAAAAGCGGGATAGGTCTTGCAAACGCAGCAGCAGCGCACACATACACATTCACACACACACCTTCAATCGATCCTACAGCAGCAGCAGCAGAGAAAACGGTCCCGACCGCCGCATCATCATCATCAGCATCATCCGCCGCCACCATCCCACTTGCACACATACACACAGTCAGCGCGCGCCTCTTCATTCACATGCGATATAGTAAAGCAGCATCGAACGCATTTTCCTATGTTGGTGGTGGTTGTTGTCGTCGTCGTCGTCGTCGGTTTGGAGGCATCATCATCTCTCCTTGTCTTCGCTGTTTTTGGCGCGCGCATACACACATTTTATTGATCGGCGATTCGTACGCTACACAGACACACATAAAGACAATGACGCGCGATGACGCTTACCGCGGCGACATCTTTCGCGCATACACTGCACAAATGGTACACACACAACATACATGTGTTAACAGACAAATTAATTAGATTGATTGATATACACAACTCATCATCATCACTAGATTTACACAATTTAGTGTAGGAATCGCATAAAACGAGCTTCAATTTTTGTCCTATGAATTTTTCAAAAATCGTTAATAGTTAGGTAATACAATGTGTGCAATTTAACATCAAACGCATCACCTGAATCAATCAGAGCGGGTGGTAATTAATTGTAATTGATTTCTATGTTTCAATTTGTGTAAAGCAAGAATTTTTTAGCGTATAGCTCTAAATTCGTAAATGATTTTGTTTCGTTTAACTCGCTTTGAACTCTCCTCTTAACTTCCAAATTAATTTTTCAACTGAAAAATCAACAAACAAAAATTATATTATACTGAATTATATTATACACATAATTTATCTATATTCCTTGCATGAAAACATGACGTTTGCTAATGCCGTCAATAGATTGAGGGAAATTTAAAAGAAAAAACATAATAATAATTAATAAAAATTACTGAAAAACGCAAATTGTGAAGGTCATCGTGGAAATTCGTATAGTTCAGATAGTCCTAGCTGAATGCTATAATTATTGGGGGCGATTCGGAGATTGCTTTGCATTTATATGTAATTAATAAATTCAAAAACTAGATGGAATCACTGGAACAAAAGGATTAGTTCGAAAATTATATTTACATTTATGTCGATTTCTACGAATTATTTATAAATCAATATTTATCTTTTGCATTTTATCATATTTTAAAGGTGACTTTAAATTTGTCTACCCAATTACCTATGCAAAGTCTTATAAAGCGAGGTTGCACTGCATTTATGTAGGTGTAATAAATAAATTAAAAAAACTAAATCGAATCACTGCGGCTTAAAGGATTAATTTGAAAATATTTTAAATAAATATATAAAATAGTCATATTTTATTTTTTTTTTCTATTTTTTTAAACATCAATATTTAAAACTTTTAAGGTGGCTGTAAATTTATCTAGCCAAAAAAAATTCCATTGATTGCAAAAAATTTGCGCCGATTTTTTATTACCTAACATATTTTATGATCTGTCCCGTCTGGGTGAAAAATCATTAAAATTTTCAACATAAAATTACATAAAACATATTTCCACACTGTGCATATAACGATATAATATATAAAATTCGTTATCACATCGTTATTATATATGCGTGCGATTTTTTTGTCGCGCCCGCCCAGCCGTTCGAATTAGCAACAGCCAGGCAGGCGCTAGCGCGCTGTAAAGCCGGCGATCATCATGATGATGGTGAAATTGTCGTTATAATTTGTTATCTCTCACATATGTGTACATATATATACATTTACAGATATAGATAGGCATATACTATATATTCTCTTTCCCATTTATTTATTTATATTGTATGTATAGGATATATAGATAGATAGGACAGCGATATGTGTGTGTGCGATATATTTATACAAATCGAATTTTGATTTTTGATAAAGCAGGCTAATCATAATCACACATAGAGGCGGCAACGGCGACGTGATAATGTAGTAAAACGGTCGCATGACATACATATAAGTATATGCTTACCAGATATTATAGTTGCGGAGAGAGGATTCAGGACCGGCATTCGAAAAATTTCAATCAATTACTCAATTCTATTTGATTAAAAGCGAATAAAAATATGGCAAAACAATTCTATTGAACATATTAACGCTATGCACTCATAATTAATTCCTTCACGCCTGTTTTTCCAACTGAAATAGTCATTTTGCCGGCCAAAAAGAGCTGAATATATGCGCTTGCAGTAAAAGGCGCAAAGATAATGAGGTGGTTTTTCAATATGCAAGGAGCCTAAAGTCAAAACCTATAGGAACAGTCGAGTGCAAAGGGTTAAGTGCAAATTATTAATTTCCTTACAAAATCTACTATCGAGTGCATTCCAAAGAAAAGGATTTACGTGAACTGCAACTTTTCAGGACTCGCGCTTACCAGAATTTAGACAGTTTAGATTAGAAAAATGATACCAGTCATCGAATCTTTAGTTTCAGATAACTAAAATTTAGTCCTTCTCTTGTGGAAATCTTAAATTTGAATTTTTCCTTTTGGTGCGTGCCCCTTTAACAAAGCAAAAAACGCCGCACACTTTGTACAATACATGATTGATGCGCCTCTGTGCTTTATGCACGTGTAAACGGAATGAATTCGATTCGGAGCCTTCGTCTTCTTGCGAAATATATTTAAATCTAAATTTTCATTGTTGGTGCGTGACTCTTTAGCATCGCATACTTTCTACCCTACAAGTTTGTGCGCCTCTGTGCATTTTGCGTATAAATGAAATGCATTCGATTTTTGAGCCAATTAAATCACAATAAACAATATTTAATGATTTGATCCGGTCCTGCCACCATCATTATCAACATCACAATTTTTTCCGATCATCGATTGACTTCGAATAGGTTGTGCGATGGACCAATCGCCGCATTGCACATTGATTGATTAAACAATAATAATAATAATAATAATAATAATGATAATAATAATAAAACAATCTAGATAAAATTGAATAAATATCAATCTAGCAGAAAACACAATTTTATATTATTATTATTATTATTATTATATTTATAATTTATCAATTATCGGGTGTATTGTTTCCTTATCGATGGATAATACGACATCATCGAGCTCAAAGTTGTAAAAATTTTCCATATGCATGCATATATTGTATGTAATAATAATACGTACACGTATTTATATACGTGTACTATACAGGGTGCCTGCCCTCGACGTCGTATTGCATGATGGCCTCGCCTCGCCTCGCATTGTCGGATAATGTGCGTTATAAATAATTTAAAAATGTACATGTTGCATGTTCATTGGTGACGTGGACATAATTTTTCATAATCTATATATTGGAATATCAATAAACCACCACGCGTGCCAAATACAAACTCGTGTCGCGTCAATGGTTTCGTATTATATTAATTATTATTATTATAATTCACATCCATCGTAACGAATCATATAAACAAAAGCACACTATGTACACACACAAAGTTGTTGCAAATAAAAATTTTATTCTAATAAAAAAAAGTCTAACTGCCTCCTGTGAGGTTTGAACTCACGACCCCTGGTTTACGAGACCAGTGCTCTACCACTGAGCTAAAGAGGCTTCGATGCTAGTTATTACTCATAACACGCATTTAAACTAGCATCGCTTCCCGATAATTTTAAAACTGGAAATTAACGATTAATAATAATTATTGCAAATTTATACAAATTAGATTAGTAATTCGACGGGCGTTTTATTGATAGAAAGCATGCGCTGCCACTAGATCGACATATATTTACCATTCTAAAATAATAATAAAATAATTTATACTAAGTACTTAATAAATAAATTGTTTTTGTGCATAATTTAATAAATAATTATTTAACTAGCTGGAACGCCGCCACATAAATCTTGTGTGCGAGTGAGCGTATTTTTTCTTTCTTTATTTTTTGTTTGTTTGAAGCATGTATAATGCGTGCCACGTGCGTTCCCCTTTATTAATACGCCTTATTGTATAAGAAGTACAGTTTTCTCTCCTTCCCAAAAAGAAAGAAGAAGAAGAAGAAGAAGAAGGTGACAAAAGCGTGTATTTTTCGGCTACGACGCGTCTCTCCGCTTCTTCCTGCATTGTAGTCATTGTGCTCGATGCGATCACAAAGGAGCGACACACTCTACAGGTATATATGTATAATGTTATACAATGGGGGACCCGACGACTATACGACGTAAGATGCTACGACGTAAAAATACGCAAGAAGAAAACCGGTCCCCTTCTTTTTTCATACATAACATACAATAATAAGAAGGAAAAAAAATTGAATAAATAATGTAGAATCGACAATACAGCACGCGGTGAGGAAAGGACGAGGAATGAAAAGGTGGAGACAGTGGCGTTCTTGCTACACTTTTTCGCATGCCAAAATAAACGCGTTGACCTATTGATGGCTTGATGTAAATTATGAGACATCCTCAAGTTATTTTCTCCTATTTTTACAACTATTTATTGCTTTCGTTGCTTTTTTCCGTGATTTTTTACACTTTTTGCTATTCCTTCATGTATTTTTGCGTTTTTTGGTCGTTTTTATTAAATTTTTGCTGTTTTTTTATTATTTCTCTCGTTCTTTTTCTAAAATTTCAAAACGCTTAAAAATAGCAAAAAATAACAAAGAGTGGTAATAAAATTATAACGAAATTCACGAAAAAGTGACAAAAATTGGAGAAAAAATCACTAAAATGCCAAGAAAGCGCAAAAAAGTTGAGAAAGTCGGAAACTTATCAGAATTCATCAATTCCATTAAAATAATTAGCGAAAAACAAGCAAAAAAATGTTTCTTGATTACAATAAGATACAGGTAAGTACTTACCTACGCCGCTGCATTGAAAAGTAAGGCAAATGCTAAAGGAATTAGGGCAACCAGCCATCAGTGCGCGCAAACAAAGCATCCCCCTGTTGTTTAATGTGTATACGATAATTCCAAGTGGAAAACAGCTGTCGTGCACGGCCTGTGTTCCGTTTCAAAAAGATAAAAAAAGAAAGAAGAAAAAAATTGTGTTTTCTAAACCTGCACACCCATCTACGCACGCATATGACGTGAAAGAAAGGAAACGCACGCCACACCACACCAAGAAGAAGGAAGCCCTTCTTCCTCTTCTTGATACACTCGCATACATACGCTAAACTAAACAAAAGAAAAGCACGAGTTGAAAAAAATTGAGCGACAATTGCACAGCCAGCCGCTGCCATCTGCGCACATATTTGTATAATATTATTATAATTCTATTATCATCAAAAGGGGGAATGATTTAAATCTTAAAAAATAAATAAATAATAAGAAGCATCAAGAAACTTGTGATTAAAATTAATACTTACCCCCAATTCACAACAATTTCACCGTAACTTTAAAAACTACTATTTTTTAATAATGCGCAAAATTTTTGATATTATAATTATTCAAAAACTTACGATTTATCCTCGCTGTTGTGATTTGTCGTACTCTCTAAAACAAAAATTAAATAAAATTAATGATACTGTATGGTATGCAACCCAATTCACTTGCAATGTAAAACACCTGTTGCTTGCTTGTCGCCATAACAACGGCAACGTCAAAACATAAACAAAACTTTGTTTTGCTGCACTAAGAGGGTGCGTTAATGCGGCAGGTGTACAACAAAATAAAATATAATTAGTTGACTCACCCGTGTCCGTGTTGTGTAATTGCTCCTGCAGCCGGTGCACATTAAGCGATAGCTGGTACCGATACGCGTCGATCTCGCTGTGGATGCGCTCCAGATTTGCCTGCGCATCGTTGCCGATAGGCGGTAGATGTCCGCGATGTTCGCGTATCTCACGCCGCAGTTCACGCACCGCATCCACCGTCTCACCATTTAACGTCTTTTTAATGTTCGCTAGATTTGTGACGAGTTTCTCTTTGATCTGATGCGGGAATTGTTGGTGCAGCGGCGTATCAACGTCGCTGTACGCCGGCTGAAGGAAAGAGTGCTCGCCGCATAGCGATAGCGTATTTTTCGCCGCTGTCGTATCGATGGCGATCTGCTGCTTCTTCGGCACGCTACGGCTGCGTTTCGATTTGATGCGCAGCCGTTTCGTCGTCGCATCATCCACCATCGATTTCTGTTTCACCATCGGCTTCTTTTTCGCCCTGTTCTTATCCATTCAGACGTAGAAATTTCAACGCACAAGTTTTAAAAACCGCGACATACAAGAAATTTGACACATCACAATAATAAAAATTGACATTTACAAAATTCCGAATTAGTTTTAGTGACATTAACATTTTTACGATTTTAGTTTGTAGCACTGATGGATTCGTAATTTAAATAAAACAAAAATTAAATGACAGCAGCAAAACCAAAACATTACCATGTTTATTATCAAAATATTCTTTTATTATTTTGTTCAAAATATTTGCTCCTTGTAAGTAACCAAAAGAAGGGATGTAGGCGACCTCTATAATCCAATAGCACAAACACAATTCTATCCAAAATGTCATTGACAGACAGTCGGGAATTATGCCGTTTCATGCCTACATCATGCGCTTTATGCAGTGTAACACGGTGTAATACATGCATCAAATACATCACCCAACAGCGGTGTGTGAAGTGTGACTATGCAAAAGTTGAACACAGCAAATTAAGCTAATTGAACACGAAATAAGTGAGAATAAAATTGCACAAATCCATCATGCCGTGTTATAAAGGTGAGTACGAGCGTATTGCAACGAATTCGCGTGTGTGAAATGTGAAATGTATGATAAAATCAAAATCTAACCTCACTTTATTTCCCGGTTGTCTGGATTTGTGTGTTTGCAGTTAAGGTGAAATGGGGCAAGGAAACCTATACGGACATTGAGGTGAACACCGACGAGCCGCCGATGCTCTTCAAGGCGCAACTATTCGCATTGAGCGGGGTGCAACCGGAGCGGCAGAAGGTGATGATTAAGGGCGTTACGCTCAAGGATTCCGATTGGGGCGATCACGTTAAGCTGAAAGATGTGCGTTGCAATTGATAGGATTTTTTATATGTAGAATTAATTGTGTGATGCACAGGGCATGTCGATATTGTTGATGGGCAGCAAGGAGGAGGACGTGCCGAAGGAACCGGTCGAAAAGACGTTGTTTGTCGAGGATATGAACGAGAGCGAGCTGGCCTGCGCTGTAGGTTTTAATTTATTGCGATTTTCATCAAAATTGTATTAAAAATTACGCGCTTTTTAATTTTGCATTTTCTGCGCAGTAATTGACAAAAACATGTTCTATTTGGGCGATTTTGTCTGACAAAACTTGTGCCAAAAATCTCAAAAATAAGAAAATTTGATGCATCACTCCTAAACAAACGTCAAATTTTACAATCAACCGTTATTGTAACCGAAGCATGAAAGAGACTTAAGCGAACTTGGCCAGCAGACCTAATAAATGGTTAAAGAGGTCTTTTTGTTGTAGAATGCCTCACCACAACTAATACATTAGCCCATAGACTTGTAATTCTAATTTAAAAATAAAAAATATTCAACGTTTGTATAGGAAAATGATGCATCAAAATTTTAACTTTCTTATTTTCAATGTTTTTGGCATGAGTTTTACGAAGACCACAGATAAAATCTCACAAATAGAACATGGAAATGACAATTTTTCTCACATAACCTTTAAATGTTTCATATGTTGTTGTATAGTTGGAGTTACCAGCTGGATTAACAAACCTAGGCAATACGTGCTACATGAATGCGACGGTCCAATGTCTACGCACCGTGCGCGAGCTACGCGAAGCGCTGCAACAATACCAAGGCGGTGTAACGGCGTCGGGGAGCGGCGGCGGTCTGATGCCGCATCCCGCCCAATCGATTACGGCGGCGCTACGCGATTTGTACGCGAACATGGATCGGGAGAGCGTTGTGCCGCCGTTTGTGCTCTTGCAGGTGTTGCACATGGCGTTTCCACGCTTTGCGGAGAAGAGTGAGCATGGTGGTGCCGGGTATGCACAACAGGTTAGTTTATTAAACTTAGTTTAGTTGTGTTAAAAACAAAATTGAAGGTTTTTTCATGTTGTATTTTTATTCGTTAGGATGCGAACGAATGTTGGACGGAGTTGGTGCGTATGCTGCAACAGAAACTTCCCGCCAAACAAGTGTTAGATGGCAGCAGCACCTCCGCGGTGCCTACTACCACCAGCAAGAAATACAAGTCGCTGATTGATCAATACTTTGGCGGTACGTTCGACGTGGAGTGGCGATGCGATGAGGCGCCGGATGAGGCGGCGACGCAAGCAAGTGAAGAATTTCTCCAGCTGAGCTGTTTCATCTCGCAGGATGTGCGCTACATGCAGTCGGGATTGCGTTCGGTATGTATTTGGTTGGTTGGTTGGCGACCAGTCGCCTCCACCCGCAAGATAAAATTTTGGGACACCATGTATATAATTATGTTGATGGTGGATGATTGACAAGTTTATTTATAATATATTGTGTTTGTTTGTTACAGAAAATGCAGGAGCAGATTACGAAAATGTCCGCTAGTTTGCAACGGGATGCGCTCTATACGAAAACGGTAAGCATAAAATGTTAACTTCCTTTAACAATTTTTATTTTAATGTCGTACTAAATTAATTTGTTTTTTGTTTTTAGTCGAAGATTAGCAGACTGCCCGCCTATCTCACCATCCAATTTGTCCGCTTCTATTTCAAGGAACGCGAAGCGATCAATGCGAAGATATTGAAGGATGTGAAATTTCCGATGGAGTTTGATGCGTACGAACTGTGCACGCCCGCGTTGCAAGAGCGCTTAGCGCCGATGCGTGCGCGATTTAAGGCGGCTGAGGATGAGGAGGTGCATAAAGATACGGGTGCAGCGGACCTGCGAAGGAGAGGTGGTGGAAGTGGTAGTACTGGGAATGGTGGTGCTGCCAGCACCGAGGAGGAGAAGCGACGGCAGCGTGATACTAAAACGGTGCCGTATTGGTTTGACGATGGTAGATCTAATAAAGAATGTTTTATATCTGTTTTTTGATATTATTTGTGTAATTTTAGATTTGGGCAGTAACAATAGCGGCTATTACACGTTGCAAGCGGTGCTTACACATCGCGGTCGGTCGTCATCGAGCGGTCACTACGTCGGATGGATTAAGCACCACGCTACCAACAGCAACAATGATACGAAAAACGGAGTCGGCGCCGCGCAAGAGGAAGAGACGTGGATTAAGTGCGATGATGATGCGGTGACGGCAGTATCACGCGAGGATATATTAAAACTATCGGGAGGCGGTATGTAATAAATTTATTAGGTATACTCGTCGGGATGGTTAAATTGCGTGGATTTTTACTGTACAAAATGCATTTAGCCTTTCGTTAAAAAAATCCACGCAATTTGTTACAAATTTTACAACAATCTGCAAAGGTTTTCTACGGAATTCACGTTTCGCCTTCGAGAACGTTGTTTTTGCTATTGCTGCGCATTTTGCATGTTATTTTGTTACATACAGGTGATTGGCATTGTGCGTACGTGTTGCTCTACGGCCCCCGGCTGCTTCAGGAAGCGGACGATGAAGGAGCGAAGGAGAAAATGGTGACGGAATAAGGCGGCGATGTTGCTGCTGTTGCAGCATCATCTTCATCATCATCATGACCACATGATCACTACTCCCCACGACCCCCTATGCCCTCAACTTTACTTACTTTAATAATTATATAATAATATTAATAATGAATAAAAAGTTTCTTTGTCATACAAGACACGGACAATCAATCAATCAATTAGTTAAACCTTTAAAATGTATATTATTAATTATTTGTTTGACAAGTACATATGGTGGTGGGGATGTAAGTAAGTACACAGTCATTTTCGTTCGTTAGGTTCGTTCAGTAATTGAAAGATGCGTTGCGACAATTTATCGTAGTGCTTCAGCTTGATAACAAGCTGGCGTACTTTATCAAGATGACCAGTGCGGAAGCTAGCCGCAATCGATTTCGACATATCACCAATGGCCGCATCGTTCTTCGCGCGCAAGTAATGCAACTCGTGCTTATCGGCGGCGCACTCTACCTCCTCGTTCAGGTCCATCATCTGCATTAGGAACTTGTTGTCAGTTGCCTTTTGTGCCTCCTCATCGGTGATTGGGGTGCCGTTGATGGCGAGTAGGTGTTGGGCGCGTGTGAATGGCGCGTGTAACGTTGTATACGCTTTGTTGAGTAAGGCTGAGTATGTTGCCAACATCGCCCTGTCTTCATCGTTTCTACTTGCAAAATTAACAATTCATTCATTTTATTCATTATATTCATTATATTCAAATTATGAAATAATGAGGAAGCTCGAAAGTTTTCGGACCACAAATATTATCTGATAAATTTTCGACTTTCTTTCTTTTTAGTGAAAATCATATGGAAAATCCGTGAAAACAAAAAATGTCAAATTTGACAATTGAGATAATTCAATTTTCATGCATTTTCCATGCGATTTTCATAGCGTTTTCGCCAGAAATTGATAGAATCCACCTTTCCAAGGGGAGCTCCATTCGCAGCATTGCAAAATGCGTGAAAAACACTAAAATGTCAAATTATGTAGTTTTTCCATATTTTACGAGCTATTTTTAAAGCGTTTTTATCAGAAATTGTTAGAACGTGACCAACTCGTGGTGGAAAAAGTGAAAAATTGATGAACATTTTACATTTTTTATGTTTACAAGTATTTTCATCTTACTTGATTTTGCCGGGATTTAAGGCGCGTTGCATGAAACGATACCGCTTCTTCAGCTTCACGATACTGATCTCATAGCAGGGGTTCAGACTGAACACGGTGAAGTAATTGTCGGCGGCGATCGGCGGCGGCTGCTGCACCTGATTGCAATTCGCGCAAATCAATTCATCGTTGTCGTTCTCGGCACCGCACCGATAGCACCGCAAATATCGTGTTATTGTTGTGGTGGGTGTTGTTGGCCTTATACAATTGCACTGATGGCATTGTGGTGGTAGGCGCAGCGCGCTACGCATCAACTGATACATTTTCGAGGTTACGTTGTTTTAGTCATTACTCGTTTGATGCCAGAATGTATTTATTAGCCATTCCATCGATATGTCATTTTAACTTTTGGGGGGACAACTTAATGTCAATGTAAAGTATAACCTTTATATATTTTTTTAAATGTTGTAAATACGTTGGATTTAAAGTGTTAGTTGAGTATTAACCTAATTGCTTGTCGATTCATTTTTAATAAAGCTGGTCAAATTTAATAAAATATAAACGTTAAGAAAACCAAAAATTCTTAGAATGCTAACAATTGCGATAATTCTTTCAGATTCTTTGTTTTCCTGAAATAATTGTTGATGACGTGGTTGTTTTTTGCATTTTAAATTGGGCCTACCAACTTTTTGAACAATATAATGTAATTTCGGGAGTAATAAGGTAAACAACCAACGGTTAAAATGCAGTTTTTTATAACAAAAACGCGGAAAATTTTATTGAGATTAGCAGTACTACATTACAGCTATTAGCTTCTAGATGGCGCTACATTCGACAAGATTTTTATTTTTGATAATTATATGATTTTTACGGTATAATAGATATATTGTACAGATTTTTTTTTGTAAATTTTTATCAATAATTGATTAGAAAAAGTAAAGCAAGTAAGTAAATATTTGGCAAAAATCTAACCTCAAAAGCTGTACGAGTTGTACTTCAACGTGAAGCAACAATGCCGAAGAAGAAATCGGGGCAGCGTAAAAAGGCTGAAAAGCAACGCGCCAGACAAAAAGAGATTCGTGCCGCACGCGATAATATAGCGTTGGCAGAGCATCCTTGCAATGCGGCGATGGAGTGCGATAAATGCCACAGGTAGGCCAGCTAAATTCATAATCAAACTTGCGTGGAATCATAAATGTTTTATTAGGAAGCAGAAGAATCGTGCATTCTGTTACTTCTGCCAAAGCTTGCAGCGTCTTCCGATGTGCGCACACTGTGGCAAGATCAAGTGTATGCTGAAAACGGGCGATTGTGTTGTTAAGCATCCGGGCGTATTTACTACAGGAATGGCAATGATGGTACAACAATAAATTTACCAGAGTAAAGCATTCTTATTAATTAATTTTATGTTTGTTTGGTAGGGTGCTATTTGTGACTTTTGCGAGGCGTGGGTTTGTCATGGTCGCAAGTGCCTGCAGACTCACGCGTGCAGCTGTCCGCTGCAAGATGCGGTATGTATCGAGTGCGAGAGAATCGTATGGGATCACGGAGGACGATTGTTCAAGTGCAGCTTTTGCGATAGCTTTCTCTGCGAAGATGACCAATTCGAACACCAAGCCTCTTGTCAAGTACTAGAATCGGAAAATTACAAATGTACACAATTACTCTTTATTATTTATTAAACAATTCATGTTTGATTTGATTTGTAGGTCAATCGTGTAACAAGCTCGGCCAATACTCGTGCTTGCGCTGCAAGACTTGCTACTGCGACGAGCATGTGAAGCGTAAAGGATTCAAATACGAGAAGAACAAGGCGATTCCTTGCCCGAAATGCGGCTACGATACGTCGCAGACGAAAGATCTCAGCATGTCTACGCGCTCGCACAAGTTTGGCCGCCAAACGCACTCCGCCTACGATGATGACGAGGATGATTATGAGGGTGCGGAAGGCGATGCTTCGTACACATACGACGATGATGATGATGACGATGAGGATGATGATGAAAGCGAAGAAGATTCAGGTTCGGATTATTCAGAATCTGAGCATGAATCTGACGATAAATAATTTAATGTAACAATTCTACAATATATCAATTAACAATTGTATGTGTATATGTATAAAAAAATTAAGGATAAAACTTAAAATTAATTTGTTAACAAAATGAATTGTTCCATTTAACGATATGTAAAAATAATGAATTGTGTTTTATTCTGTATTATATATCTATGTCTTTTTGTAATGATTTTAATCACAAATGATGCGACGATACTTTTTATTTGGCGGCTGAAATTCGTCGTCATCAAACATCTCGTACGCATACTCTGGAAGCCACTTTTCCAACTGCTCGTCGAAGAATTTTTCGAGCGTCTTTGCATCATTGTATACTGATGTATCAATCTGTTTAAAAAATATAATTTAAAATAGAAATACAGTAATTATTATTCGGTTTCTGTAGAACTCGATATTTAAAAATAAGAAATTTTATGTCATCAAAAATGCATTTTTGAGAAAAATTTTTTCTAATCAATCAAGTTGATTTTCTTACCGGATTGAACAAGTAAGCATTACGAAACATTAATCGTACGTCGCGCATTACTTGCTCCAAGGCCGTGTAGCAATTCGGTGATTTCCAATCCAATTTTTGTCGTATTGTATCTAACGCTATTGGGTGTTTTATGATTTCATGATAGGCAGTGTTCTAAAAATTACAAACATATTAGTTATATATTATTAAAATATTGAAGTTATTTATTACTTCAGGCCCAATTACTTCTCTAAATGGCAAACTTGGTTCGTACTGGCAGTACAACTCTAACACAATACGTTCAACCACTTTTTTCTGGCGCGTGGTTAAGCCACCGTTCGGAACATCGTTTGGGTCGTTTGGCAAGTCAGCGAAATTCATACACAGCAAACATTGCCAAGTACCGCTTTCCCTATTATTAAATTAATAATTATATCTAGTTTTATAATCAATATAACAATTCTTACTCGATGCTCAGATTGGGAATGTGACAGAATTGATGGAAGACTTTCGGACATCGATCGCAGCATACCAACTCGCCCCCATCCATACACACCGCACACCAATCCTCGTTCGGGTCGAAGTTTGTGATTGGCGCTTCGATTGTGGTGGCGATTGAATCGCCGCTGCTACTCTTCTGCTTGTTGCTAGCAACGGATGTTGTCGTATGTGCGGTGGAGTCGCCGGTCGAAGAATCGACCAGCGGTGAGCGTTCCCCCGTTTTCCCCCGGCTGCCCGTCTCTGACAGGACTTGCACCCCATTTGAGTCGAGCTTCGCGATTGTCGCCATTAGATCATTGACGGAATCCTCACAGAATTCGTCCATGTGCTTTTCCGGCTGATTGGGACTAGGCGTTTTCGGTATGGTAGAACTAACCTGAGATTTTAACATGATTTTAAAGTTGTTATTGATGATTGGTGCGCCCTGAACGGTACTCTTATTGGTATTGTACGCGACATTCACATGCTCGGGAGGCATGTGCCATTTTGTTGTCGTTGCTTGTTGTTGTTGTTGCCGCATCAATTGCTGTTGATACATTCGGCTGTGCATTTGATTGGGCGGCATACGTTGTTGTTGTTGTTGCTGTTGATACGGCGGCGGAAAACGATTAGGAAACGCCTGATATTGGCCGGGGCGTGTTTGTACATATACGGTACTACCATTTGGCTGAAGCAGTCCACGTAAACTGCTCCGCTCGTGCATGGAACCTTGCGGATGCGTCGATGACGTTACTTGATTGTTTAAGCTATTTGTTGGCAGTCGCAGATTCGCTGCCATCATCGCTCTGGGATAGGGTTGGCGTTGCGATGGTGGCGGCGGCTGTTGGGAAACCGGCGGCATTTGCGGATGGGGCATGCGTTGCATTTGTTGTTGAAGTGACATTGGTGAGATTCCGCTTGGAGGTGCTGTGCCAATAAAACATTTATCATCATTAAACATCGTTGAATCAATTGAATTAATGTAACACCAATTACCATGCATTTGTTGTGAGATATTTACGTTGGGAGGTGGTGGTGGACGATTGGGTGGCATACTTATCGGACCCATGTGTCGATAGTTACCATACGGTAAGACCATTCTACTTTGCGTCATGTAGCTCGTGGACGGCGGCATGACGTTACCTACGGGAGGACCGGGTGGCGGTGGTGGAGGTTGTTGCGTCGGTAAGCCTTGTTGCAGGTGGTTCGGGCTGCGTGGACTTGGGGCGTTTTGTGGTACGGGAAGCGCATTTGGTGAGAGCGATTGGTTTGGATACACTCTACCATCAACCACAATTTGTCCGATATGTGAAACAACTACAAATATATGAAAATTGTTGCTAGATTTCAATTTAACGTCTTACAGTAATCTCAAGTGTCGTCATTTTCAAAGTGTTTTTCATTAAACTTTTATTAATTTAATAATGATTTTGAAGAAAAATTCTAAATTTCCCACATACCATATACTCAAAATTCCCTCCCATATAAAATGAGTTCAGTTTGTTTTCAGTACACCAATGTAAATCCCAAACATAGATTAAAGGAATTTGAAAATTATAAAGAATAACCTTACTAACGTCAAGTTTTTATGCTCTTCTTGTACTTTCAAGCGATTGTTTTGAATAAATCACATAAAGTTTATAAAATTCATCAAATGTTCGTCATATATTACACTAAGAATTATTTCATAGTGCCTGCATGACCTCTTTGTCCCTAATCCAGACTATTGGAAATAGTCAATGTACATAATTAATTTCTTTCGATCCAAATCCAAGTGTGCGTTAGTCAAACTTAAATTAAAACTCGTGTTTGGTTTAACTAGTCAAAAATGTCAAAAAATTTAAATCGCAAGCAATTTTTGCATCATTAATTGCAAAGTAAACATAATTTCAAAAAATACAGGTACAACGTTCGATTAATAATAAATTAAAAGTGCATACTTACTATTATTCAATCCTTTTAAGTAAGCATAAAATAAGTTTACATGAATAATCAATAAAATGATGTGGTTAATAATAGTTTTTACCTTTCAACAGATCGGGCACCTTATCCAACGCTAAATGTATTCGAACAGGAACTTCTGGATTGGGAATATCGGCACGTCGTGATTTGATTCTTTGCAAATACTTTGTCAGATGTCGTTTCGAGTACAGCAATGCATTATCGCTACCATTATCTAGTACGTTGCGCGTAAATTGTATACAATGATCGGTGATCTTCGATAGCTGATCCAAGGCCACCTTCTTTTCATCGAGCGTCTTTTGCTTGGTGTCACATACTTCACTCAAACGCGCTACAAGTTGCTTGCCGCGCATATTTATTGCATTTGTGAGACTAAAAAATTTTGTGTTAATAATATAGCAATGAATCTATATTGTCTGAACTCACTTAAAAACCATATTGGTAATTTCATTAATTAACGACTGCTTTTTATCTGAGATTAACGTCTGGCGATCTTCAATCACCTTCATTGCACTATTTAACAAAACACGTTTGTAGCTGAAACAGAATTTAGACTAATTATTACAGAATCTAATTGGAATCATCATCATTTACTCACCTAATATCGGTGAGCATTGCATCAATCATTCGGCGCGAATCGGCCGCAATCTCATGCGTAAACTTATACTTATGATCGCGATGCTCAGTCAGTTGGCAATCCCGACACGTCAGTTTATCACAATACTCGCAAAACAGAGAGAGCTTCTCGTGTGGGTGGACGGTGCAAAACATCTGCCCGGTACCGCCCGCCAAATTCTGCATCTGACTCTCACCGAGACCCTCCTCCTTCGCCTTGATCGTATGGTCCTTGGTGATCTTCAGACGCTGGTGCGCCGACACGCAATTGTCGCAAATGAATTCCGCACAATCGACGCACCAGCTCGTCGCCAGCGCATCGTCGCTGCAACTGCTACACTTCACCTCCGCCAGCTTGGCGCTAATCTCCTCTTCGCGATGCAACTCGATGAGAAACTGATTGTCGAGTACGTTTTGCGACTCGATAAAGCACTCGCATTGCGTGCACTGCGGATTATCGACCTGCTGCAGACAGCTACCGCACGCATTGTGCAGGCATTCGAGTATCTTAGGCTCGTCCTTTCCGCTCAGAATCACATCGCAGAATATGCATTTGTACACGTAATTATTCGTTTGGCTTTCCGCTTCGATGTTGTTTGTGGAGGTGTCGCCATCGCTGAGCGGCTCCAGTGCGGGTTTGATATCGGGCGGCGTTGATTCGCCCGCATCCATATTTTGCAACGATTGCAATGGCAAATATCCTTCATTCAAATCGGTGGCCATTTTTAATTGTTAAATCGAGTGTTTTTTGGCGAATTGTTTATCACATCGACCTCGCGCATATTGCTCAGCGTTGGCATTACTCGAACTGTCGTCTTAAAACACTTATACATTAAAAAATAAATCAATTTTCTGTTGAAAATTAACTGAATTTGTTAAACTTAAGTGGACGCTTAGTATGTGACAGCGCAAGGTAAACATTACAGTCTACCAACATAAATACATCAAATTACCTGTTGATCATTTAAGCCTATGATTTAAATCATTTAAATTAAATTATTAATAACAATCTTAAATAAAATAATAATTCAGCAACATTTAAAATTATCTAATTTTTATATATAATTTAAAAAAATATTTTTGTAGATTATAGTTGCGCTACACTCTAATAGATGGCGCTGTAATTTAATTTACGATTTTATAACGTCTTAAAATTGCCATAAATTTATTAAAATGGGCAATAAAACATTTAAATGTTGCAAAAAAATTAATGCAATATCAATTAAATAGAGATAAATTTTACGTACAAAATATGTTTGGTAGTCAGCACATTTTTATAAACATGTGCACCACCGTTTTATTATTTTTGATGTGTGATCGTGCTGAAGATGTGGTGGAATGCTATGTGATTTTATGGTGAAAAGCTGACCGATTATCGATCTCGATAACACGTTTTTAAGTGGGAGCTGATCGTTGTTTTATTATACTTTTTGAAAAAGTTAATAACACTTCACGTCGATGCTTCAAATGCAGCGCTTTCTCGATTGGAAAAAGGAACGCGAAAAGCTGAACAGCGTGAACCAATCACGAGGAATATTAATAAACAAATGTTGTTTGCCGAATGAATGCTACACATACACGACCACATAACAAGAACAACAACAACGCGAAATGGATGACAAGATCGCAAAACTTGTTTGACAATGGTTTGATTCGCAGCTTCTCTTGTTCGGTATATTTGTTTAGGCGCACAATACGTGAAATGATGTCGTGTTTGTTTTAGACTAATGGCAGGCTGGCATGAATTTGTATATGTTGTATCATGATGGTGATGAGGAAATGGACCGCTCGCTGGGACAAATCTACCACTCGCTACCTGTGATAAAATACGTTTTTGGGAGTAGTGCATTCGGATAATTAAACTGCAGCAGCTACCACCAGCCATTAGCGATATAATTAAAATCGTTTTTATTTGCTTGCTTGCACTTGGATGGGATGCAAAAAACGGGTAAGATAATTAATGTTTGAGGTTAGGATCTTTGGTACACTGACATACACAAAAAATGTTTTAGGAGATACGTTTTACGGATGAATAAATTTGTTGCATTCACGTAGTTGCAACTGCAAGCAGTGGCGAATTTACTATTATTAGGTCGTTGAGGTAGATGTTCTATTCGGACACCAAAATATTAACACATCAACTGCGGGTCAGGTATTTTCACCAATCGAGGCGGACAATAAGCATGAAACGCTCTTAGAGTACGTCATCGTGAATAAGGATGCATCTGCTATGCGTACCTACAGCTGATTGCAAAATTTTTTGTAATCTTTATCACTAAATGAACATTTCTTATGGACGTACTCTATGCAAACACGCCCGTTGTCCATCCTAATATGTTCAGATAATTTACAGTACAGGTACTCCTCCATAGTCACATTTTCACATCTGCCGCTTCAAGCAACAATTTTTTGGTAAGAATACCTTTTTTGACAGTAATTTTCATTTTAAGTCATCTAAGAATTCGAAAAGAATGTAAATATTGCAGAATTTGCTAAGAATATGGGTTAAATTCACATTTTATGTCAAATTTTAACATTTTTTGCTTTACTTTCTTTTCCACATTTGATAATGACTTCAGCTTAAATTCTCCACTATATACAATACATAGTATAAAAAAATTCTCAAAGGCACACACACGTGTCCCATTTTCAATAAATTAATCAAGAGCAAGGTCGGATGGAGATTTTAACGAAATAATGCGCTGCTCGTGTCTCGCACAATTATCATACCACATAAATTAGTTGTATGTATAATGTAATGCTCTACAAGTTAATCGTAAATCACTGGCCATTAGTTCGCCAGGCAGCATTTTATCACACTATCATTTTTAATTAGAACGTATTGCACGTTTGGTGCGCGCCCGTTGTTGTGTTGTGTTGTGTTGTGCTGTGCTGTGTTGTCTCGGCGCACCGAAAGTGTTGCTGAGAGAAAAACTAATGACGCCCCTCATTAAACGTATTAAATAGATGTGAGTGTTGTTGTTGCTGTGTTGTGCTGGCTGCCGTATATATATATATATATATATATATGTGTGTGTTGTTTCATTAGGTGGAGAGATGTGGAATAATGAGCGTCCTCCGCAGTTAATAATAATCCAGCGGCAAGTTTTCGTATAGCATCCAGCGTGTGTACGTTTCGAGTCTTTGGAGGGTCGTAGACGACGGGCGGTGGTGGTGGTGGTGGTGGTGTACACACATACACACATAACGTGAAAAACGTACCCATCGAAAAGTTTGCATCGCTTGGGAGCCGTTTGTCGACAGCACACTAATTTCTACCTTCTCTCCTCACCGAAACTTTCCAAATTTTGACAGTTGAAATTTTCGTAAATCTGTATAGTCTGGTGTATGTGTACGTACGTATCGTATATTGCAAGAATATTTATTTTTTCAATTTGTTTAGTAAATAGTACGAGTAAAAGTAGAACTAATTTGATATATTATATTTATTTTATACTTTTACCTAACTCCGTATGTTTGTATATATGGATGCAGGTCGTTTTGCGGGGCAGGTGCAAATTTTGACTAAATGAGCTGCAATATTTAATAGAAATCAACCGCATGCAGGTAGCCGCACCAAATAAATATTTTGTTAGCAATTACTTTAAGGTGCAGATTTGATTTCGTCCATTTCGCGCGCTTTTTGCTATCATCGAGTAAGCCACGCTCGTTAACAAAATTTGTTACGTGCAAATGACAGTTTTAATGATTTTATGGCTGTATTGGAATTCAAAGTAATAAATTCTATACATACATGCCCGTTCGTTCATCGATTTTGCTACTGCTTTACGACATATTTTAATTTTAAAAATCTTTGGCCGCGCGTAACGAGCAAATTGAATTGACCGAACCGACGACCGTCACCAATCTGACATTTAAAATTCTCTGTCTGTTCCTGTCTGCGGGAAAAGGAGCAGCAAAAAAAAGAGTTTGCATTGGCATCATCAATGAGTAATGACGTTGTGGCTTGGTGGAAATCGAGCCCGGCTCGAGCAACAACTCACTCTTTCTCCCAATTAGATTTTATTACGAGTACGTTTCGATGTATAAGTAACGGTAGGAAAACCGCCGACAGGGCATTGGGATGCGTGCATATTTTAATCGAAATCAATCGATCGATGTGTGTGTTGGAGGGCAAAGCGCCCGAAAAGTGTACTATACGTTGCTTTGATCGCACTCACTATGCATCCTTTTTGATGACGGCGCGGCTAAGCCGGCTCGCTAATGTGGAAAACTATTACAACCGACACTCGAAACTAATTATAATGTGCCCGCGCGCGAGTGTGTGTTGTGTTCAAGTTGAGTTTTCATTTAAAATTGGATTTAAATCTGGGCGCGCGGCACTATCAAAACTATACGACCGACTACTTTATATGTATATTTACCGCTTGGATAATAGAATTCGAGCGAGAAGGATGGAACAGGCAAAACGAGCAGCGCAACGTTGCTTAGCTAATCCGTTATTAGTTCGTACAATTAAAGCTAATAAAAATTTTGCGAGTGGATGAAAAAAGGCGCCGCGCGNGCAGAAGCAGTAGCAGCAGCAGCAGAAACACACTTGATTCACTCATTAATTGAGTTTGTTGTTGTTGTTGTTTTGCAGTTTGTTTCAAAACCAATTAAATCGCCTCGTTCTTTTTTTTTCTTGCGGGTTTAAATTCAATCTGGCAATTGAGCATCGTGCACGCACCACCCCACACCTCCGGATGCTAAATCTTCACACACTTTTAACTTAACAAGAATGTTACGTTTTTGACTTTTTGGCATTCATCTAAAACAAAGCAAAATGTTATTACACTATTATAAATATTTCTTTGTGTACTGATTTAAGAATTGCTGATAGTTTAATGCTTGGTACATTTGACATAAAACTGACAGCTGCTGTCAAAGTGACATTTATTTTTTATTTTTATCTGTTTGTTGAAATAAGTCGTTCATTTGTTTAAATTTTTATTTCTTTTAATTAGTTTCAAAATTTATTACGTTGAATTGCAATCTAGTTGTAAAAGTTCTACTATAATGTTTAAACAATACAATTGCTTATTGAGATTGTTAAAAAGGACGCAACAGAAACGCATTCAAACTTGTTAGTCCAAAAAAAAAATGTTAAAGTACCATAATTTTAGTTTCTTATCATTGTGGAATTTCCTCTTTTTACAGTGGATTACTGTGAAATAAACGAATTCAAATCTGTTCTATCAAATAAGACGTTAAAGCACCCTGCTACAATGTGTTAACCTGTCAATGTTTGATCCATCACATGACAATTTATTGCTATATACACTCTCTCGAATGTGTTCGCTGCTATCAATTTTCATGCATAAAAAAACGGCATTGGCACATACATTTCATCACATTGTGTCAATGCACAACGGCAACACAACGACATGATGTTGCACTGTTTATTTATCGTCGCATACACACACAAACCGATCACCGTTTAATTGTGATAAATTACGAACGGCAGGTTTGTGAAAGTACATAAATAGCGGCAGTGACACACAATGCTGCACACACATAATGTTAGCAATGCAATGGCGACGAACGCATCGAGCAACAAATGCGTCGTCGTCGTCTTAGCGTGCGCTATAAGGCGTCGTTGTGATAAAGCCGTCGTAGTATGATGATGATGATGATGATGTGTATGCGAAACGTGCGAAAATTTTTCATCTTTGATATATGTACATGCTGTATATAGCATATATATATAGAGTGGAAACGACATTCATTATTCTCGCGCACACATACACACCGCGCGCGCCGATTTATCATTCGCAATACTGGGCCGCGAAAAATGTACCGGCTTGGGTGGTTGGTGTTTAATGGCTAACGATGTCGTCGCATTTATTTGTGCGATTTTCAGTATATGTATATTCTCAACATGTTGTTAACTTGGCAATTGACAGTGTTTGTGGTCGAGATTGCGGTATCATGTGGCGTTTCCGATTTTTGTTTTCGGTTAAACATTTTCGATTAGTCTTTCAACTGAATCAAAATATTGGTTTTGGTTGTGTTCCGTTACATGCACTAATCGTATGTCTGATACGCGTTGATGTCATGCATGAATGTGCTTGGAGTTGAATTGATGCGTACATTGAGTGAAATACAACGTAACTCTGTGCATTCTATGCATTCAATGTCGTAAGCAAAAAGTGTAAGTAACCAACAATTAGTGAACAATAATTTGAAATCGTATCTTGGAATGAAATCGTTAAATTGAATTATTTAAACTAATGGTTTTGGGTGTGTTCCGATAAATGCATTAACCGTATGTCTGATGCGCATTGATTGTACTTGGAGACGAATTGATCCGTACATTGAGTGAAGTGGAACGTAGTTTTACGCACTCTACGCACGCTATGTACTGTACGCACTCATCAACGTGCCGTGCCAATGATTATGGTTAACTAGATAAGAAATATCTAATGTCAGATATCATAATTCTGTTGTTGATTTTCTATATAATTCATTATTTCGTATATTTAATGATTTTGCTTTTTTTGCGTCACCATGTAGACGTGAAATGGCGTAAGACTATGCATATGCGAGAATGCAATTTCGCCGATGCTGGATGAGATGATATCGCCTTATCAGCGTGCTGCCAGGTGAGTGCGTCGAAATAATAAACGCTCGCTGCTAATCGGCCGCTACGCCGCGGCGCCGCTATTACCACACCATCGATAAACGCATAAAAAGCAGCGATTAATCGATTTTTCCCTAAACTACCACCACCACCACCATCACCATGTGTGATGGTGCGGTGTGCACAACAAGTATACATAAACCGATGCTGCTCCGATGATTCATTAGATATTCCATCGCCATATTCTATTAGTGTATTAAGACAAATACATATGTACATATTAATAGTTTATCTGAGTGGCGGTGTGTGCGTGCATTAGACTACACTGTAATGAAATGAAGTTGTTCGAGGCGCGCGGCGCGGCGCTACAACATTTGCTTGCCGAGCCACTTCTTGTATGTTTATGCAAATCGAAGATACAACCTACTTGTATATGTAATAAAGAAAGGTGGCGGCGAAGGGTTGTTGGTGTATGGGGAGGGGGGTGGATATAGCAAGCATAGCTACGATTCAATCCATCTATGAATATCTAACGAGTTTGGTTTATCCCATCCTTACTTACTACCACCATCGATACACAAACCACCGCGCTGCTGATTATTATCTAAACTCTGTACACTTTTTGTTGTTGTTGTTGTTGCAAAGCATTGCATCTTATTAAACATCTATTATTAGTATATTTTTCACCGCTGCCGACAAGGCCGCTTTGCGTAATAATAAATACCACGCTGGCGCTTTTAATAAAACATTGCCGCGTCGCGGGCTTGTTGTAAATATTAATGCTCGCGTTTTTTTTTCGTTTCTTAGTGAAGAGAGAGCAAAAAATTATTAAAAACATGCAATTAGTGCTTGAATGAAAACCCATTGCATTTATAATATAAAACACTTAAAAATTTCATAATTACGAAGAAAAAATGAACGCGAGAGCAATTATTGCCGGCGCATCCAACATTTACAGTTTATCATATACAGGATGTTAATGAAGTCAATCTACACATTTGAGGGATTGAAATTAATAGGATTATAAGAAATAACCTCATTGAATTTATAATTTACAACATAAAATACTTCAAATTTTATTATTTAAAAGATGTGAACAATTTTACCAGCGTATCCAACATATTTTTGATGAAAACTGATTTGATTTTTAATATATAACACTACAAATTTCATAATTAGAAAAAAGCGAGCAATAATTAATAGCGCTTTCACCATTTATATTAACATTATATATAGGATGTTAGTAAAGTCGATCTACAAATTTAAAGGATAGAAACTAATAAGTTTTGATAATTTGTCTAACTTTTTCATTAGAACATTTTCATACATAAATAATGTCGCATCAAAACGCGAGCAATTATAATATTATTAGTGGAGTATTTGTCGTTTACATTTTATATATAAGATGTTAATAAATTTAACTAACAAATTTAGAAGGGACAGGCAAAACAGTATTAATGCATAGTAAGAAATAAGTTTTGATATATTTTTTTAAATTGGGCTGTTTTCGTACATATAGTGCAATTGTAGCAAAATTGTGATATCGTTTAAAATAGTGGTTCTTAAGATATATACGAAAATATGCTTTGCGACCCATAGTTTAAGAACCACTGATTCAAAGAAGACATACGGTGTTCAGAAGCTTACTGTTCAATAGTCATTTTTACTACAGTTACAGTCTTAGAAACATTTAACAAATTGTGTTTTACTATATTTCATCCAAGATGCTTAACTTTGTTTATTTGCAGTTTTTAATCACATCATATAGTTTTTTGCAACGTTATTAAGATATGTTTTTTTACCCTTGCTGTTTTGGAGAGTATGCGGCAAGCAAGCGGTTTATACAACTGTGCATAATTGTTAAATTTGTGACTGCATTTGCAATGATTTATCAGCACGACTATTTGTGCCAAATGTTTTTAAGTGACTCGGTGTGTGTGTGTGTTTTCCAAAGATTCTTTTTTTTTGCTTCGCCTATTCGGCGGCCCCTTGCAGCTGCCGTCGTCGTTGCCGCAACACAAATAAAATTATGATCGTCGTCTTTGCGCACACAGCACGAATTAACGATGGTAAATCACAATTATGCAAATGATTGCTGTGCTATGTGTGTTTGGTACGATGTTGGTTGATTCGGCGACGCTCATTATTTATCGCATATCGACGCGTAAATTATTTCGCGCGCGCTGCGATGATGATGCTGTAAGAGAGAGAGTAGAGAGGAGGAAGTTGCAGCGTCGTCGCCGGATGGGACGCGAAACGCCAAGCCGGAAGCCGGAAACCATGGAGCGAAGGGAGCAAAACGGACAAGACGTAATAATAAAGTCGTTACACTACTTGCGGAGGATGGTTGTAGCGTTTTTATAAGCACCTAAATAATTAGTTTTGTATTTTTCAAGTTGAAAAATTGAGGAAGAATGGGCAAGATCGGATGTTGGGAATTAGTGCGATGTGTGGAATTAAGAAAAATTGCTCGTAGCAGCAGCACAACAAGCCATTTTCTACAATTTTCGCATAGCGCGCTTTAATATTTTATCATCGGCCGGTCGTATATAAATCGTTTTTCTATATAGTAGATCGCTTCTCGATGGAGTGAGTGAGTGCACAACTACTATACTCCTTCCTTCGATTCCATTCTTCCCATCTCACTTGCCGTTTGCTTTTTTTTCTTCTCTTTGCGCGCTCGTAAAGCAACGCGCGCTTCCGAGAAAAGTGGTGGCAGCGCGCCGAAAAAATGCACAGGGCTGCTGCCGTGCCGGGCAAGATACCGGCGTGTCGGATATCAATTTTGCTGGTGCGCGCATCGAACGTAGTAACGTTCGATGCGATTGCCACCCAAATAAATGAATAATAACGAAAAAGCAAGTGAACGAAACGAAACGAACGAACGAGCGAGCGATATTTCCATTTCAACGTCAGCGGCGCGGGTATGCGCGCTGGCCGAGAAAAATATTATTATTCGTCGCACACCTTCCGCTATTCATAATTTATAATTGGTGATAAATTTCGTAGCGAAAAAATAATGAGGCGAAAGGATAGTGTGTAGTATACAGTGCGACTCAAAAATGATTTCAATTCTGTTTTAAGCCGCGCCTAATAAATTCAAGAATTTTTACGTAAAATTTTAAGATTTAAGGTATAATTAGCTAAAAGTTGTTTAAAAAAATGAAATATATTTTTTTTTTGTTAAAGTTATTTAAAAATAATCTGTAGAAATCTTTCTAAAATTAGAAAAGTGAGGTGGTTATGACCGGCGCTTCCACCAATTGTAGTAAAAAAACAATAAAGAGTAGTTAATTTAAGTTTTAAACTATAATTGGCTTAAATTAGTAATTACAAATTTAACTGTAGGTATATTTTGTTCAAAAACTTTTTAATAAATAAACCAATTTCAAAAAAATGCGTATAAATCGTAGAATTTGTTCCTTTTACGTTTTACTTTGTAAAGATTTAAAAACGTTAAATGCAATTGTTTTATCATCGTTATAAGCAAAGCGAGATTATTAGTTTTATGATTTACTTTCCACACGAGATGCCATCGCAGTTTCGTGTGTATTTTTAAAACGAAACTTTATTAAATTTTGTCATTGTCCTCCACCTCTCCCTTTCCCTCACCGCCGGTACAAAAAGAAATATGATATTTAGATTGCGATTGCTGATCTAATTTCGTGTTAAACGCAACGCAAGCGGAAAGTAAGACAAAAACAAACAAAAAAATACAAAACACCAACCAGCGAGGAAGAAGAGAGCGAGTATGTACTTACAATATATATATACGTATACATTTCATTTAATCATTTTATTCTCTACACTATACATACTACGTAAACATTGTTTATATCCATGTAGCATAATAATAACAATAATAAATTCGTTGCAGCGCGAAACCGTTACGTTTTAATTAACATTTTGTGTATTATGTGTGTGCGCGCTCATTCGCTTGCTGCTACACCTTCTCCTCCATCTATCCGACTATCCGTTTCGTGTACGATATATAATCATATATTGCAGATAGCTAGCGAACGCACGCCCAAAAATGCTGCCACTCAAATTAACGTCGACTTTGTCGCTCGTTGACTTATTAGCGTTCTTACACGATTGGATAGTTAAATCGCGTTCTTTTCGTGCGTGTACAGTCATGTTCGTCTTATAGCGAACATCAACTATGTTAAATGTAACGCACTTTGTTTACTATAAAAGTATAACAGATCTCATAAAGCGACATGTCCGCTTGCCTGGGACGTCATAGGACTATTTTTGACGTCTGGCGGGAATTTGCCGGCATGCTTGTCACTTTTTGTTTGAGATGCAGGTTAGGTAGCGCAATTTTTGTGCCTATATTTTAAGCGCTGGTCAATCTTTTGAAAAGTGAGTGCGCACTGACAAGTATTTTGTGGTCCAGTGACGCCATAAAAATATAATATGCCGAAGTGTAGCGACTCTAATCTGCTATATCTCTATATATGTAACTATCTTGCACGACTATATCTACGATATAATACAGTATTAATATTAATATTGTAAAACTCAACCAAGTGTTTTCCTTCCAATTTTATTTATAAAATTAAAAAAATGTTTTACCAAGTGCCCACCACAACATCCTTATATCATACAGTATATTACAGATAGCTCGTTCTCTTTCTTTGCGATAGATTGAACGAGTGGATATTTAAATCGCTTTCTTTTCGTGTTTGTGCCAAAATCAAAGAAAAATCAAAACAAAAGGTCGCTAAATTTTCCTGCGCAAAGAAAAACCCATTCGGACCACCCGCGTACCAACGACATAATAGTATCATATGTTGAAGATAGCTAACGTACGCCGCTCTAAAATGCTGCCACACATACGCTAATTAACGTCGACGTTGAAGATCCTTACTCACTACTTACTCGCTTTCCTCCTTTGCCGATGATACTACTACGAGTGGATGATATTTAAATCGCTTTTTCGGCGAGCGGATTTGGTCGATTCTCTTCTCTTCTCTCGTATGTCTCATCGTCTCATCGTCTCATCGTCGTCGTGCGAGTGAGCTCCCGCTCTCGGGCGGCTCTCTTAAAATAATCGAGTATCTATAGGAGTAGTAAATTAAAGTGTAATCTGAACGCACGATATCCGATGGCTTTCCTCTCTTTTATATATTCTCGCCGCTGCCGCTTTATTCCATCGTTCGTGTGTACTGTGTAGGTGTGTGGGTGAGCGCGTCGAGAGTGTGGAAGCGCTGCCGAAATCGTCCAATTGTAATCGAAAGGAAATTGATGCGCATATACATGGTGATTCAATAAAATCCAAAAATTTTATTCGATTTTATTATCAAAAAATTTTCCTGTTTATCAACACATTTGTGAACTTTTTAAGGCCAGAAATGATTCCTATAAGAACACTTGAGATTTTTAAAGTATTGTAAAAATTATAATAGGAAATATACAAAGATACATATACAAATCAATTTCTGAAGTTTAATTTTTAAGTGTGGTAATGTAAAAATTGTAACAGAAAGTTGATTCACATATACAGAGTGGCTCAATAAAGTGTACATGTTTATTATTTTTAAGTGTTGGCCCAAATAGGTTCAAATTAAAAGGAAATTGATGTTCAATCTACAGGATGGTCCAACAATGATTCAATGACATTTTCTTTTTCCATCTCTATTCTTATCAAGGAACTTAATTAATTTTTAAAATATGAAAAATTCATAAAATTAAATTGTAAATTATTGTGACGTAAATTGTTGCTAACACATCGTTTTTCTTCGTGTTGATTCATTTATTTTTAATAAAATTTTTCTTGCAGTAAATTTTGCGACATTAATGGCATTTTGATCAAATTAGGACATGACGACGCCGACGACGGTAGCTATATATGGTGGCTTCTTCAAATTTTTTTTTTATTAAAAACAAAAATAGTTGAACCAATTTTGTTTGTTGCAAGCGAGCAAGCCTGGCAGCAAAATGCGTTTTCGTCGTTACTTAAAAAATTATTAAAAACGCGCGCGCCGAGACAAAGGACGCAAAGTTTAAATTGCCATTTCATCGTCTTTGGTGGCTGGCTGGCTGGGATGGGTGGTGGTGAGGTGGGATGATTACGAAACTTTTTGATGAGATCGGTTCGCCGAATGCACGTTTACGTACTACAACACGGTCCGCTTAACCTTAAACGATACACCTAAACACGGTCCGCTTAAACGCGGCTGCTACTTGGTACATACTTCACTGTAATGCGGTGCTGTAGTGCTTACTTACCTGCAATTGTATCAAAAAACATGTTTAGTGTGTATGGATCGGCGGCGGCTAACACACACCGCCTCCTCTTTCGTCTCACCGCGCGCGCACTCGCTTGAATAAATAATTTGTGTATCCCTCGAGTTATGCAAATTTTAACGACGATCTTTTCAGCAGCAGCGGCAGCACCAAGGAGAGTAGCGGCATCGTCCTCAGCGTCTTTGCGCTCCTCTTTTCGATGTGTGCGCGCCTTTTTTCTTTTCGCCTCGATATAGTGCCTCCGTCGTTGTGAGCGCGCTCTAATAGAAGGAAATAATTTATCGGCTGCATCTCTTCTTTGCAAAGTGAATCCAGCCGCTTGCAACACATAACTATTCAATCTGAAACTATTTCCTTGTGGATACAGGATGATAAAAACGATTTATTCGCTTTTCCTTTGTATAGGGATAAAACGAGTTTACTATAAATTCTCATAGATGGCGGCACTGATAATGTGTATGAATTTGACTTTGCATTCACCTTGTTTATAATGTTAACTTGACATAAAATTTCATAGGTGGCGATACTGACAATGTGTGTGAAATTTGCTTAATGTTGCTTAAGACTGCTGCAATTTTTTAAGCATTGCTCCTCTTTATAATGTTGTTTAAGACTTTTTTAAGGCTATCAGACGAAAGATTTCAGGCTAATAATAGAAAAGTAATGGCAACTTAACGATTTGACTTTGTTGTAAAGAAGATTTTCAAACAAACTTTATTATTTTTAAGTTTTAAGACTTTTTCCCCGTATTTTATGGTTGTTTCTGTTGTAGATGGAATTAAAAAAGTATTGAATTCTACAAATAATTGATTTCATCATCGTAAATTTCCAGCCGCCTGATAATACACACATACAGCCATCTATGAAATTTTTATTACATTACCCATCGATCTATGCAACCACACTTACACATTTATTATAATCCAACTGGTACAAACAACCATCTAGATACGATTTTATTTTTTATATACGCACGCGTTTTTTCCCCATAATTGCTCGGACGCGTCGTCGTTTGCAACAGAGCGCGCGCGCTTAAGCCGCTGCGAGCGAGATTAACACAGCGAACGGCGGCGTTGGAAAAAACACACAGGTTTGGCGGCGCTTTCGCTCATCATCACTTAAATTTATTAAACGCCATCATCCTTATTTATAATAATAATCCGCTTTGCGAATTGCAATTAATTATTACACGCGCACACAGATGAGGGGGCAGGAAGGAAGGAAAGGGTGGTGGTGGTAGCATCACTTATTTAATCATATTTTTGTTTTTATTTCACAATAAATACATTTTTGTTTGTTGTCATCATTTGAATTCATTCATTAATTTGTTGTTGATACACACAATCATACGCACATTCATCAAATTATCACAAATATATTTCAATTATATAACAGTCAATTGTGAGGCGCTAGGAGTTAGAGTTAAAGTTAAGTGTGTGTGTGTGTGTGTTAAGTGCAAGGTGTTCATATTATCATGTACTTTTTTCATTCATTTAAAATTATTTACAAATGTTTATTTAGTTTAGTTGGGATAGAAGATTGGGTGGGTGGTGGCTTAATTGATACACACATACACAGGGTGAGCGATGGGTGATGCGTCGCCACGAATTGGAAAAAATTCATTATCATGTTTTTTGTCATTTAAAATTATTTAAAAATATTTAATTTAATTTAGGTTGAAGATTGGGTGGGTGGTGGCATAATTGATATACATATACCAGGTGAGCAATAAAATGGCGTGTGGGTGCTGCGTCGTCGTCACGTTGTTGTTACGAAAAAAATGAAATCTGATTCATTATCATGCTTTTTTTGTCATTTAAAATTATTTACAAATGCTTATTTATTCGATAGAAATTAGGTGACATAATTGATATACAAATACAGGGTGAGCAATAATATGACGACTGGGTGGATGGGTGGAAAAAATGAAATCGGATGTTTAAACATTAAGCTGCTGCTGCTGCTGCTGCGGCGGCGGCGGCATGCAGGCAGGCAAGCGAACGGTGGCGCGCGTGCTTTTTAATTATTATTAAGCGCCGGCACGCCTCCTCCACTTTACTACTCTCGCGGCTTGATTAATAAGCGAGCAATGCTCTAATTTGTTAATTGCTTTCGAATGAATGTAGATTTTTTATGATGGATTATCGCGCTAAAAATAAAATGTAAGTGAACAATACCAAATGCACTCAGAGACGAAACATAGATACAAATTTCCCGATCGGTTTCTGAGAAA